>BQNB010199509.1:0-11056 GCA_026074375.1 Tanacetum coccineum
AAGCAAACGCGTATCGGACTAAAATAAATAGTGATCATTAACATAGTCGTACAATGACACGAAAAATGAGAAATGTTACAAAAACAATGTAGATCTATCTTAATAGAAATGATTTCTTCATCAAAAAGAGGGTTTGAATAAATTTTAAAATTTTCTTTCGGAACGTCATCATCAGAAAGTGACTCGTCATCACTAGAGGTGAAATCGTCGGTTGAATCGAAGAGAGGATTCGAGAATGTCGTAAAAGTCGAAGAAGATTCATCACCAACGGGCACATCACGCTTACTTTCACCATCGGATAAATCCGCGGACTCACTTGGGGTAGGGACAAGGTCATCAACACTAGACTTGATTGTGTTAGCTGATTCCGTTACCGGAATAGTGTCGAGATGCTCGTCCTCCATTATGAGAGAGTCCGGAATGGGTAAGTCGGGTGTGATTGCGGAAGGCCTAATCATATAACATTCCCTTATTTTATTATTTTCATCATAAATGGAAGGCATCCAAAGTTGTTGAACTTTTAAATCAAACCGTTTTTGATAATCATCATCACAATCACCGTCGGAAATAACGTCGGACTCACTTGGGATTGGAATAGGAATTGTGAAATTTCTTAAAGTCGGATCAATTCGTGATTTTCTTGAACGAATAGAAGCTTGAGGAATAGATTTTTCTTCGATATTTAAGCACTCTTGACTTTTACGTTTAGCTTCTAACTCCGCGGCCTCCTTTTCTTTGGCGATTCGTTTCTCTTCTTCTTGCCTCGCGGCTTCCTCGAAAATTCGTTTCTCTTCTTGAATTTTAATCATTTCTCGCAACATTTGCATCGTTTCCTCATGTACTCGATTTCGTTCTATCTCTTCGGCTTGAGTACATTGATAATCCATATGATATCCCCCATTCTCATTGTCGAGGGTTGGTACACTGATAATCCATAAATGATATCCCCCCACAATTTTTCGCAATATCGCTCACCATATATCGCACCATAATTGTGTACATTGAGAATCGTCATGTAAATCACCACAAATGGTACAACAAATATATTGACATTCAGTTTGCAAATCATATGGTTCATAATTATCACTAAAGTTTTGATTGTTACACGGTTCCGGTTCAAAATTTAACGGGACTCGTGATGGACAATCGAAACCGTCGTAATGATTGTCACCACAATTATTACAAAAATATGTCGAATATTGTGGAGAGTAGTCGGAAAAATATTGAGAATTATCGAAAGAATTCGGATTACATCGTGGACAAAATGAACCGACAAATGGCTCTCCACACTCGTAGCAAGGTTGATAAAATGACATGTCGAAGAATTAAACAATTTAGAGGATAAGAAGAAAGAATTAAACGGATTTTAGGTTACGGAGATTATTTTTGGGGTTTTATATTTATTTTAAAGAATTTTTTTTGTTTTTTTATTTTTAACAATCTATTTTAAACGGATACACGGAAGATAACTTAAAACCAAATAAACAACTTACTTCACGGTAGCTCTCAAAAATTGCTTTTCAAGGTGAGTTGTACTTCGTAAGTGATACAAATGGTAAGTTTTTGAATCTTTGGTTCGATTTGGGAACTTTTCAAGTTAACCGAAACTTATTTATGTTAATACCTCAATTGAAGGTATTATATGTTGGTGTTCTTTTACCAACTTTGTTTATTTATATATATATATATATATTTAAGGATAGTTTTTTTTTAAATTTTTATATAAAAGAAAATAAAATGGAAATAAAAATATTTTTGGATTTTTATATTTTTATAAGAACGAAAATAAACTTCCCGAAGAAACGATCTTCAAGGCTCGAACACGAACAATCCTGTAAAAATCGCTACATCTCTCCCCGGCAACGGCCCCAAAATTTGATACACCCAAATACGTATATATATAATATATATATAAATAGGAAAAAATCAATAAAAGGTAAAGTAGTATGTGTTTAAGATATGTTAGAAAAGACTTTCGGTCATCCTAGTAAGTTAATGTTCATTATTGCTCGTAGTTTTAATATAGTAAACGAATGACTTTCGGTATGAACCGGGTACTAAAACCCTTGTATTGTAATAACATAAATACCTTCATCCAACTTGGAAGATGTAAGGCATGCAATTTCTTTAACAACACACCCCCCCCCCCCTACCCCCCCTTTAGTGTGTTTTTTCCTGTTCTCTCTCAACTAATCCCCTCTCTCAAACTTCTCTTCTCCTCTCTAGATCTCCATTAGATTCTAAACATGAATGTGTGAATTTGGGAACCTACAATTGGCATCAGAGCAAAGGGTGGATTCGTGATTGATTCGTGTGGCTAAACAAGATCAAATTCGTGGCTTATTTTATGGAAAAAATACCCACGGCTCAAAACTTTTTTTGGGTCTAATGGTTTGTTAATCTTGATCTTCATCTGTTCTAACACATCAAAGAGCTTAGTTGTTTATCCAATTTCGTGTGTTAAACAAGTCTCATAGTTCGAAATTATAAGCTTTAAAAGTTAGTGTTTCTTCGTGGAGATTGCTAATTTTGGTCGATCTCAAAGAAAGACTGTTAAGGTGTGTTTAAAACTTGATCTACACACTTAGTATTGGGGGCCCCCATGTAGAAGCTTGATTTCGTGGAAAGAAAGCTTATTGAGTGATTTGGTAAAAATCGTCCTAGTGTTTCTGTGTAGAGTTTGCGATATTTAATACATCTTCTTGCCGCGTTTTTGAACAAAGTAGGGGACAAGATCCACGATTTAAGGAAATAGTCAACGGCGGTTTGACCTGGTCAACAGCGAGTTACTAAAAACATCGAGTTGCCAAAAACATCGAGTTGCCAAAACAGCGAGTTGCTAAAAACAGCGAGTTTGCCAAAAAAAAAGCGAGTTGCCGAAAACAGCGAGTTTGCCAAAAAGGCAATTGCTAAACGTCGAGTGCATAAAACGGCTAGTTGCTAAAACGGCGAGTTGCTAAAACCGACATTTGCTAAAAAAAACGCGAGTTGCTAAAAAAAAACGGCGAGTTGCTAAAACGGCGAGTTTGCTAAACGCGAGTTGCTTAAAAACGGCGAGTTGCAAAAGGCGAGTAAAACAAACAGCGATTATCAAACAGGCGAGTTAACTAATTGGCAGCGGTTGTACTAAGAATTTTTTTTTGTGTGAAGAAAATGGGTTTTCAGTAAAACCGCCAAAACTTTTATTTCCGGTAAGTTCCGTTTCAAGGCCGTGACCCTCTCAAATCGAAGAGAAAAACAAGAAAACGAATCACGCTGTAACCTCCCCTTTAGGGCTAGTTACTGGAATTTTCAAAGGCCCGAAAAAAACACATTCGTTTACTATGATTTTTTTGACATTTTCATTTTCCAGTTTTTTTGAATTTGTGTTAGACTTGTTTTGTTCTAGACTTCGACAGGCCCATCTGTATGGTTCAAGGCCCGTTTCAGTTTGGTGAGCCTATTTAAACAAACAGATTTTAAACCCAGCCAGAAAATTATCTGTTTTTAGACAATTAAATCTTTGGCAGCTGATTTCCGAATCAAAACATTCACACGTTTTCCTATTGAATTTTTTAAAATCCCGTTAATCTTTATATCGGTTTTTAATCTTAGACTTGTAAAATCCCGTGAACGTAAATTGCATTTAAAAAAAACCACAAACATCAATCACATTATCTTACTTAAGATATCATTAATTTTAATTTCCCATATCAGAATTTTCAAATGGAAATCTTCTAATTCAATATCAAAAGGAGAGAGCGCTTCAACTAAACGCAACGGCTTGTGGCTCGCAAAACAAAAGGCACTCCATCTGTATGACATAGGTTGAACAACTCAGAGACACATCTTTATGATCCTCCATCTCCGTAATATTTCGCCTTATTATGTTGAATTGCATTTAAACCAGCATTTTCGCTCATTTTCTTTGGTGAAGAGCATCAGACTTTCAAATTGAAGAGTTTCATAATCTGGATCAGTTAAGGCTACAACTTGAAAGAGAGAATCATCATGGGTTAATGCAAAGACTTTGTCCTTCACAGCACTCATAATACAAGTTTCAAGGAATTTTCTTGCCTTTCAAAATGGGTAAATGCAACGATCTTCTGAATCAAGGTTGCAACAAGAGCTTCGAATACTCTCACCGCAATGTGGACTCTAGTGCGTATAGACTGATTACTTCGACGAACCTGGATACACATGAAGGCGTCATATTCATAGAGTTGTAAATACATATGGTGTATTACGCATGAAAGAAAATGAACTTAATGCACTAAAGGAGAATGGAAGTCAGTTGCATGATGAAATACTTCATGAGCATCAAATTAAGTCAAGTGTCAAGATGCAGTCTCAAGATATTCAGATCAATCCAGTTCAAGCAATGGATGACAGCTTGATTGTATCAAAAAGCAGTTTGATAGAGCCTGAAAACAACAATGCATTCAGCAAATCAGAGATTGAAACTCAGATGCAAAGGCAAGAGGAAAAGGTCAATATGCGTGAAGCAGTTGATGCTGGGTTGGTTGTCACAGAAAGCAGTGGGACAAAGCCCGACAAGCAGAATACAAGTAGCAGTTCAGGGAAGTATAAAACCACACAAGCTGTGATGCAGATAACAGACACAGTACATACGATGAGGACCATTTGCTAGGTAAATTGCAATATGCCCTACATTAATATCCTTGCTAATGAACAACATCATACTGAGCAATCTGAAACACGCCAGTTATGACACACAACTGTTGGAAACTATGTTGATCAGCAATACACTCCTACAGTCAACAAATAAATGACAAGAGGGAGGAGAGATTGACCAGGATGCTCTGCTTAAAACTGAGCTTCTCAAAAATGAAAGATATGGTTGATAAGAAATTTAGACAATGAACTTTCACAACCGATTTTACAACTATAAAAACATATTTTCACTGAAATACAAATTCAACAAAAGGAAGAAAGTTTTTCAAACTAACAAACAAGGTAAAGAATCAGAATTTCTGATTTCATGAATTTTTTGTGATTTAATGATTTAAAGCTCACTACTGGCCAGAACTACACTATTTGCAACTAAAAAGAAACAAATTAAAAGTTGAAGGAAACAAGTAATAAAGGTCCAAAGCTAAAAATGAAATCGATGTGATAGAAACGAATAACATTCGAAATTAGAACACAGTGTGGCTAAATTACTTGCAGCAAAATAGCTAACTAAATAAAGAAAATGAGCATTTGAAACAGACTTACAAAGAACTTTTTGATTCAATTAAAAAGAACAACGCATTCAGAATAAAGACAATAGTGAATCTTTAATTTCTCAAATTAATCAAAAGTCTGTCGAAAATGCTGATTAAAAGCTCAGATTCAGTGAATAGGTTTTTGCAAATAGCGGCATTAAATAATGGAACTTAAAAGTTAAAAGGAAAATATAGTTGATTCTAGTTTACAAAGCACAATCTTGGGAAACCGCCTTTAACAAAACCATCTAGAAACCATTAGTTGTTAGACAACCAAATGGCGTTTACACGTCTGAACGACCTAGAATTACAAGACCACGGTTTTGCCTCCCAAGTTGATGAGAAAGAAGGATTTTGTCAAAAACATGTACTTCCTCATAATTTGCCTAAAGTTAGAGAATCTGCTGCTAGCAAAACCTCATTCAGAGAATGCACCATAACTACTCTAGGAATAGTCATAAAGAATCGTATGGTTCTAATGATATGGTTCATGCGTACTTTCTAGAGGATGCTAGGAAAATGACACAAGACAAAACCAGGATTCCTAATCATAGGGATATGGCCTCTACTAGAGCACACTGCACTCCTAATGCTTGTACACCAAAACTTAGAAACATATATAGGAGTTCTCCTGTATCTAAGTGTAGTGGTGAAATGTCCAGAATGTGAGTACCTCTAGTAGATCACTCTAGAATTCTAGTTTCAGTCTTGGACTCCAAAAAAAAAATATATTTGTTCGATTGTCATAAATATATCTTTAAAATACAAATCATGATTATGTGTATAAAACCAAGATCCTGAATAAGGTGAAATCTCGTGCTAAATTCAGATACCCCAAGAACAGAAACAACAATCCCGTTGAACCAAAGAACCACACTCATAAACTTGGTAGGCAGAAATGGGTGTTAGGACAAGGTTTTCTCTCAATAATCTTCCCCGCTGTGCTGATAAACCACACACTCCTAGATCTTAATCTTAGGTGGAAACCAACGGTAGAATTTTCAAGACTGTCAGTCTTAGGTGATACTACTGGAAAAGGTATTCAAGATATCACCAACCAAAGTTGACGTGAACCTCTAATGTTCAAATGATGAAATCACTACCATATGAATGCAATCAAACACTTTATGTAGTAAGCAGTTACTTCCTAACTCAATTGCAGGTACATCTGGTCAATGCCTTTAAAGGAAAGACTTGGAGTTGGTTACCAAAAAGACTGATATCTCATACGTCAGGAGTACAAGAATTCAAAAATCTAATGAACATGCTTCAAATGATGTCTGTCACTATCAGTTCAAGGCCTGTCGTTCTCTTGCATCTTGATGACGTTTGAACAAACTTCAAAAACCTCATTCCTTAATGTCCAAATGGCGTCTGTTGGCATCTCTTTCAAGCCCATGTTCCTTAAGTAAAGAAAGGTTGCAAACGCCTCAGAGATATAATAGTGGTACTGTCCAGTGCATTTGTCCTGACAACAAAAAAGAGAAATCTTTTCTCGGTTCATAGAGCTAATATAACAAAACATTCAAGTTTTGAGCTCATGTAATGGCTTTTGTAACAAATGTTAGATTGCAACCCTCTTTATCAAGATAAAAGGAAAAATGTACGTGTTAGTGCATTTATATCCTATAATAACGAATAAGAGAAATCTTTTTGGTCTTGAGCTAACTTTTGAAAAACATAACCTCAATGTTTTTAGCTCAGTCCGATGGCTTTCGAATTCTTTGACGAAACCAGTTTTCAAAGAAAAGGAGAGTGTACGCTTCTATTGCGCTTACTTCAAAAGAATAGAAATCTTCTGTGTTTGACCAATCCTCATTAACAATCTTCAATATTTCCATGCTTTTCGTTATTTAAGTGGACCAACGTACAATTAGCTTTATTATAATTCCACTAGATCAAAAATGGCAATCAGCATATGCATTATTGAAGGGCGAATATGAATTAAATGTATTAAAATGGGTTTATCTTGGTCCATTGAATTTGTATAAAAATGGTCAAATGTGAAAGTGTAGGGTGTATAAATCTTAAGGTGTTAAATCTGTCTATAGGGGTTTAAATTAAATATGTCTGCTAGGAGAATTATGCTAATCTAAAATGCCTTGGATCTTCTTAAAATGTTAGATAGCGACAGCATATTCCCTTGAATGGCGGAATGTTAACCTACTGCATGTGGTTTGGTGATCTGTTGGCACGTCGTAGGCTAAATTGTCCATCGACTTGGCCCCAATAAGCCCAATAAAAACCTCTTAGGTCTATTCCAAAGGACCATTTGTCTTAGTTGACTCTCATAAGCATGCTAGTTAACTTGTCATTGAGCTATCAATAATCTCTAGACATCGAATTGGCCAAGTTGACCAACTGTTGACTTAACCTATGTCTAGTGATCTCAATGTGTAATATCTTCGTGCTAAACTGATTATCAAGGGCATATCAAACTCAATGCGAACATCTTTTATCTAACGTGATTATATGCTATGGTTGTCTATCTTTGTTGATATTATTTAACCAATTACGATTTGCAGAAGAGAATATTCCTGCACCTGAACCTACAAGATGAGATGAACAGATCCTTCATTGCTCAGACAGTTACAGATTGGAAAGGAAACTTCTCTAAGATCTACAGAAGTTTTAAGAATAATCCTATCTTCCACACAATTTCAGTTTATTATTTTCAAGACACAAACTTCGTAAGAGGCATTCACTGCATCAGCAAAATTTCCCATCTATCTCTACATTCAGCTATTCTGAAATACTCCTGACTTCCCCTAAATTGATGCAAAGACTGGGTTTTATAGCTTTCAAGTACTAATGAAAAAATGGTTTACTTATGAGTGCTTATACTTTTAAGGAAGGCCGTAAAAGATCACTCCTCCTGCATGACAACATCAACCTAAAAACACAACTAGTTACATAGGAATTAGGTAAAATCTATCAGCATAACTAAGCTGAAGAAGAAGATGTTGCAAGAGAAGTACATGCTACTCATGCAAGAATTTGACGAGAGAACCATACACAAAGTCCATGCAAGAAAGACCAACTGGCATCAAACTCTAGAAAAATATATGTGTCTCTTGCCTGGAACCAAACCCTGAGCACATGGATGAAGAATTCCTCTCTACAGCCTACCCAAAGGTCCTATGAAAACCTGAAGCTCAAACCAGACAAACGTGTCAGCCGAGAAAATCCAGAAGTCCATTCTGGTTCCTGTGTCTTCCAAGAAAGATCTCGATGACACTTATACACTTTTGGGGATCAATTACTTTATGGACAAACCAACCCGGAAGATGATCAGGAGAAATCCTAAAGTTATAGATGAGTCTGATTCCACCATTCCTATCTAAGTCCTCAGAACAGTAACGACCAACTCTCAGTAAATGCTCCCTTCACAGATGACTCATCATTAAGGCTGTCCGACACTAGGTCTCCTCCTCCCACCAATCACACGGAAGCTACAACAATCACCACATCTCACCCTGAAACCACACCAATCATCGCCCTTCACTAAGAGTGGCAATGATTGTACAAGAGATTCTGAAGTTAAGAAGACTGATCACTCTGCTGATGCTTTGCTTTAATTAAATCCCAAGTTCCTACGGTGTGTTGATGAATATCTAGGAACAAACTTTATGAATGCTCTCCTTAAGATTCTGAACGTCATCATGCAGATTTAATCATGAATACTCTGTGTTGCCTGGCCCAAGTCCATCAAAAAATCAAGAATTGAAAAGAGTCCGAAAGAGATTATCAGAATCAAAAGGGAACAAGGTGAGGAGAAACAAGAGTCAACTTACTCAATCAGGTCAACAGATAAAGTTGCTCTTGAAGAATTTGATCTAAAGAGTGCTCTCTTCAAACACATGAATAAGAACAAGACTGCAAACAAAAATCCTGCCAACTACCATCTATACCATGCTCTTATGGAAGCTTTAATAGCAGATGAAGATGCCATGGATAAGGAAGTTGCAGTCAAGGTTAAAGACCACAAGAGAAAGCATGATAGTGATGATGATGAAGACGATGATGATGATGAAGGCCCTTCAGCTGGATCAAACCAGGGTAGGTCAGCAAAGAGAAGAAGACCCAATTCTGCCGCTTCTGGGGGTAAGTCAACAAAAAGGAGAAGACACGATTCAGATGCTTCTGGGTTAGCTCAACCTCCTACAAAAGATAATGAGCAATTTGCGACCGAATCAGAACAGTCTGAACAATCTTCAGATAACATTCCAATGCAGGATGAAGGGCACGTCTCCGATCTGGAGGACACTGATAATGCCCACATTCCCAAGGTGTCGACCACTACGTGGTTTAAGCCTATTCCGGAAGGCGAGAGACCAGCTACACCTGAACCAGAATGGACCATTCCCCCGAATGATTTCCCAGAACCAGAGAATAACTAGGCAAATACATACGCCACAACGTATCAAGTTCCCACGGAGAACAAGCTTCAAAGGAAGACGTATGATATTGGGTCATTCATCAAATGGTTCTGCAGACAAACTGGAAAGAAGAAGCTCTGCAAAGCTGATTTAGAAGGTCCAGCTTTCAACCTTGTTAAAGCCTTTCATAAGAACAACGTCTTTCTTCAATATCAGATGGATGAATGCCATAAGCTGCTGACGAATAAGTTTCTTGAGTGGGAAGCAGATGTGGACAGTGAACATTTTGACAGAGATGATAATACTGGGGATGATAATGAGGAAACTAAGCCTGATCCTGAAGAAATATATAAGTAAAAGATGAACCAGGAAAAACTACTATGGAAACCGAAGTTGAATCCATGGTCACTGTTCCTATCCAACAAGTTTCTTCATCTGTTCCTTTACTGATACTTCAGTCATCGATCTCTCATCTCCTAAACCAGTATCTCCTCCCTGTCAAGAATCATTCATTACAACTTTCACCACCAACATCCGCACTACAGCAGAGCAGTTCAGTTCTTGAAATGGTCAAGTCACGGCTCTAGTGCAAATCAGTTCAGGACATGCGCCTTCTTTGATGACTCCTGGATACATCAGTTCAGGACTCGTGCAAAACTCAGTTTCTCCAACATAAAGTCAACTACAAGAACATGCCATTTGGAGCTACTTTGACGCAAATGAAAATCCAACTCCATTCGGTGTGAAACGGTATGGTTGAGATCTACTATCTCAAAGATAGTTTATGGTTTCTGGCCAATTTTGTTCAGGACCCGTGCCTCAATTGATGGCTCCTGATCATAGCAGTTCAGGACCCGTGCTTCATGAAATGACGTCTGATCAAATCCGTTCAGTCCTCACGCCCAATCGACAAGAGACGTCTGTTGACAATATCTCCTCAGACCTCGTTTCAAATAAACAAAAGGCGTCAGATTATGACATCTCTGGCCCCGTGCCCCCAAGGAAAAATGTTGTTTCTCTAGCAGACAAAACAGATTCGTCACAAAAGGAGATCAAATTTCTATTCAATCATTTCTTTGAAGAATATTTCTCTTGGAATTTCTATTCAATCATTTCTTTGAAGAATATTTCTCTCCAATAAATGTTCATGCTGAAGAAAACAACAATGATCAAGCAGCGAATGCATCATTTTGACAAGATGAATTTATCAATCCTTTCTGTACACCGGTACAAGACATTGCTGAGTCTTCCTCATGCAATATTGATAATGAAAATATGCATTCATTTCAACCAACAGAGTCATGAATACCAATGGACAAAAGATCATCCATTAGAACAAGTTATTAACAATCCTACAAATCCAGTACAAACAAGATATAACAACCCGCCATTTTCATAAATGTAAATATCCATCTATTAAGTTAGATAATGTACAATCTATCAATTATATATGAACTTACCTTTTTCAGG
>BQNB010199510.1:0-11056 GCA_026074375.1 Tanacetum coccineum
CTCTTTTAAAGTTGTTTTCTATGATTATGATTGTTGTATCCATGAAGTAATACCCCAGATTATCTTTCGCTGCTATATTATGAAAATGGAGGTGTTATAAAAGATAAGCTAGTAAAGGTCCCATAAGCTCTTCCATTGTAAGCTTATCATCCAAGAGCTCAAATCCATAATAGCAAAGGTAATAAACTGATTTTAAATGTTTAAGTAAATTAGATGATTAATCTGCTTAGAGACTCAAAGAGCTTGTGTGGAGCTTATTAGAGCTTGTTTAACATTAGATAAGAACATTTGAGAGTAATAAAAGCTTTTAAGGGAAAACAGTTTATATCAAAACTAAGGATGCTTTCATTAATAATAAATCTGATTACAATAATTTAAAATTGAGAGTACAATAAGCTGGAAAGGTAAAATTACTTAAGCTAAAGTTTTAAAAGATAAAAATACAATTAAGCTAAAAATTTTAAAAGCTAAAAACTAGATATCCTCGTGTGTGTGAATGTGAGGGGCTATTTATAGCCCTGAGGCGATGCTTCTAGGTCTTCAGGTTGTTAGACGCTCCTCTAGATCTCGTCCCTTGGATCATTACTTGGCCTTCAATCTTTAATTTCACCCGTTAGATCATTGAGGTGAGCACACGGATTGCCAACGTGGCATTTCGTGTGTCAGACCTCGTGTGCTTCTTTTGCACTCATTTTAGTGCAAATCCCACTTGATTTGTGTGTTTTCTTGCTATATCCGCGTGTCTTCTCTTTTGGGAATTGGCCAATCAAAGCTCCTCAATGACGTTTTCTTGTGCCAACCTGTCACTTAAAACTTGAATTTCATGGCCACCTCCTTAATTGTGATTTACCCTTTGATTTGAACCCGAGGTAAATTAAAGAAGAAGATGAACAGTAACAACTACCTTTCGCGCATTTTTTTACTTATAAAGGGGTTGCGTTTGACTTTTCTTTGACCCATGTCTTTTACTCAGGACTTTGGGCTTATATCTTGGGCCATGGGTAAAGTTAACAGGTTTATATATAAGAGTTAACGGGTGTTAAATCTGTATAAAGAGTTAACAACGTTATGGTTTAGGGGACCATTTTGCAATTTGGTCTTCTTTGAGGGACTGTTTTAGGAATTTTTGGGATTTTTGTCTTCATATGGTTGACTTTGGTTGACCAAGGGTTGACCAATGTTTGACTTTGAAAGCATTCTTCCGGCTCTTGTACACTCTTTTCCATTCCCGTGTCCATGTTTGTCTGGTTTTGATCGTTTTCTTGTGATTTTTGCAATATCCGTACCTACACAATCACAAAGACAAAACAAGCAATATACAAGCATTTTAAGCACAATTTTGTCTTTTTAGGGCTATTTTTGATATAAAATGGATATGTGTTTTCACACATATCACCATTTCAGAATTCATTGTCACACATTTAAATATTTATGTGACTAGACTTAACTGGTAATTTTTAGTTGATTATTTAGTCACTTATAATTTAAGACGTGTGACAGATACAAATAAGTTTGAAACCTTAGTCACACTATATATACATATGTGACAAATATATGTCACACAATTAAACAGTGTGACCAAAATCCATATATGATCACATGAAGTAATTGTGCATGTGGCTAGGTCATATAGTCAAGTTTATCACACATTATTTAAAAGTAACTCCTATTTTTTGCTGAATATTTTGCCATATATGAATTTGAAATGTGTGACAACTGAAAAGTAAGTTTGAAGCATTAGTCACGATATACATTTAAAAGTGACAAATATATGTCACACACTTGAACAGTGTGACCAAATGTCATATATGGTCACACTAAACCATAGACATACATGATTAAGTGTAACCAAAATTCAATACATATGGTCACGTAAGTTAATATGTGTGTCTAAAGTTTAGTGTGTGTTTGCTTGCCAAAACCTAATATGTATAGTCACATTTAATTGTAGCATGATCATGTGACTATAGGCTTTACAATAGTCACACCATATCACAAATGTGTATCTAAATTATGTTTATGGCCACATTATAAGGGTATTATATGTGACCAATACATTCAAAATAGTCACATTGTGAAATATTCATGTGACTATTATTTATAGCAAAATGTGAACTCAGTTATCATTAACCTTGATATTAGTCACATTGAGTGTTTGTGTGACTAAATTCAAGATGTTATATATGGTCACATGAAGTATTTATTTAGGTGTCTAAATCATAGAGTCATATTTTGTCACACATTATTTAAGTGTAGTCACAATTCGATACATATGGTCACACATTTCTGATAACTTATGTAATTTTGAGGGGTTAGATATGGGATTTTATAGTCTATCTAGTTTGAGTCTAATTTGATATTCACTGCATGAATTGAGTTCAGACTATTAGTTTGAGTCTAATTTGATGTTGAACCCAATCCTAGATCGATTCCTTAGCTTGTAAAGAGTATGTTACCTTGGATAAATCCAAACTAACAATGATAGAAACTTTGTTAATACTAAAGAGTATGCGGAATCTACTCTTCAATACTTTAGAAGAATCAATGAAACAGTAACAATGAATGAACAATAAGAATAACAAAAAGCTCCAATATATTAATACGATCACTCTTAATAGTGATAGGGTTTACAAACAACCTTGAAGCTCTAACTATGAATTCAACTATATGAATGAGATCTCTATTTGATACGTGCTAAACTAGATACCCTAGGGTCTCCTTTTATACACCAAGGAACCCTAATAGGTTTACAAAACGTATTACTAATCAAAGCTTATCTCTTCCTATTCGATCTCATCCATAACTGATAAGCAGTACTAACTGATACATAACAGCACTAACTTATACAAAACAGTACTAACATACTAACAGTACTAACTTACAAAGACAGTATTAATATTTACTCTAACAGCACTAACTACTTAGAGTAAATTCTTCAAAACTTCAGCAGCAGCAAAATCTTCAACTAGCAGCACTAATCTTTAACTGACAGTAGTAACTCTGAACCAACAACAGAAACTCCAAAACTAATATATGTATAGGTGATGTTTGGGATTGCGTTTTAAGCGGCTTAAAGCTTATATAGGGGCGGTTGGTATTGCTTCGTGAACATGCTTATATAGAGACCAACGGTACATACATTCTTTACTGAAATCACCACGCTTCCGTTTTGTGACTTTGCAACATAGTGTAGTTTATGTTTTTTACTAATATTTGCTTACATAAGTTGCTCTGATTTGGTCTCTTTGAGGCTTAAGTTGTGACGATCTAAGATAAGATGCCAAACACCATGAATAATACTTTATGTAATGTAAAAGAATAGGCGATATGTACATACAATGTAATGAAAATAACATCGTTCAAAGCGTTAATACAAAACAATAGCAATAGCTAATGTGGTGGATTTTTATTTGGTTTTATGTTAGCTGATGATGCAAAAAGCAATATTTAACGTTTTTGTGTGTCATGGCTTAAGTGATTTTTTAAGTTATTGCAGTTATTATTCTGAAAAGCCTAATGTGATTATATTATGAATGTTTTGGGCCCATTTTGGCTCAGTTTTCTCATTTATTGAGAATTAGTGAATGAAGGTTTTATTGTTTCATATTATTTTATCATCAGTTGAAGACTCGTCCAATGTGATTTTTTATTTAACTAGTTTGGATTATTAGTTGTACCAGTATGTATTTTAATCCTATTTAGCCACTTCAAATAAATTAAAGAAAAAAAAGTAAAAATTGCTTTGGTTTTTTCCGTGATGGCAGGTTGTGTGTGTGTTTAATCTTTTGTGACTTTTATTTTATCTCAATAAATGCAGGTTAATTTTGGCAAGTAGCTCTGAAGTGCCATAAATATTAGAGTTCTTGCAGCGGAAGGATATTAGAGCCAAAGAAGGTAAGTATGTCAAGTGATAAATAACCAAACTCTAGTAATGCCTTCAATTGAATAAAAGTAACATTACACATCAAATGGTTTCAATTAGAAATACAGAGGTGGAGTTTTATAAAACCATTCACTCTGATTGGGGTGTGCAGTATTTTCTTAGCTGGGTCAACGGGTTATCAACATGGGTAGTAAGTCGCCCTTGAAGTGTATTATAAGCGTATGTATATGGTGTGTATGCGTTGATGAAGTAAAGGAATATGGTGTATCTGGTTAGTCGAATTGATTGAGATTTAATTATAATGTCTTAGGGATTTGAGAGGCTTTTATTTTTAACATGTTATGTAAAGTTCTTTTAGCATTATAATTGGTTCTGTTTAATTTTGATTTTTTAGGCTTTAAAATCATTCTGATAAGACAAAGCTAAGGTAGGAAGTTGCAGCATTAGAGTTCTAATTTGAACCACTTTGCATCTCATCGACCCGTCTTTCTGTAAACAGATATCTCTAGCAAACCAGATATCAGCAAAGCATCATCCGCTGGTGGAAAACTTCACATTCTAAAACCATCATGTGAAAGGAATGGTATCACTCCAACCCCAAAGAAAGATGAGTCCAAATGTGAGTGTAAAGTACCAAATAGCCCTCATTACAGGGGACATCTATACCCTTTATTAGTGCAGATGGCACATATTCAGATCATATTTTGCTAAGTGCAAAACCATTGGCAAAACGTGTGGCTTCTCCATTACATGATGGTGGGAAAAAAGATTGCAACATTTTCTATGGAAATGAATCATTTAGGCGCTTTTTCGGCTCCACCAAGTAAGACTACAGTTTGCTTAATTCCTTTTCTTCAAATCAAGATTATATGTCTAGATTTTTAGTGTCTAGATTTTTAGTGGTATATTTTTGGTAGGTATTATATAACAGGCTATTGTCAGCCAAAGTCAATTTAACATCTGTTGAATCAACATTAGTACTGCTCCTTGAAAATTAGTGCTGCCTTTGAAAATTAGTATTGCTTGCTGTCAATACAACATTAGTACTGCTCCTTGAAAATTAGTGTTGCCTTTGTATGTTAATGCTGTCCGAATATCCTTTAAGACTACCAAGTTTACATTAGTGCTGCTGAATGTGGTTAATGTTGTTTGGGCTCAAAGAAAATTTAGTGCTGCGTGAGAATTTTAGTGTTGCTCAATGAATTAAGACTGCTTGACTTACCGGGGTGAGTCCCCTTTACCCAAAAAATATGTTAATTATATGCTAAGTTATATTGACGAGATATTGTTTCACTAGCACCTTAAACGCTAAGTTTATGGAAATACTTATGAATTGGAATTGTAATGATTGATGATTCTGGTTGTTTACTGCAGGTCAAAACCTGGCTCGAGAGTGAAAAAGATATCCGGTTAGGGGACTGGAAAGTTGTTGAGATTGAAATCTTGAATGTTTTTCAATTGCTCACTGCCAAACCGGTTGTTTATCTGGTAAAACCATTTGTCTTTTGAATGTGCATATGTATTCTTATATATACCGTACCATTGTCTATGATTCTCTTGATGTATATGTATGCATGCTGGAATGGGAATGAAGGTAGCCAGATAAGGTTAAATAACCTCTTATAAGTCGGGTCTCATTTAGAATAAGAGAAATGATTGTACTATGACGATTAACTCTTGGGAAGATAAATATCTAGCATTTTTCAAACTTTCGTGATATATAGGCCTTTCATCATACCATATATGATATAACACATGTATATCTATGTATGAAATTCTTGGTTGATATCTTTGTCGTCCGCTATTGCAGGCCCCCTTATCATGATTTCTCTTTGATGGACATTCTTCCAGGAAAGTCGACAAGGTACACAATTTAGAAAATTGCTTTCACATAATATACTTGCATCAAATCCTGGATTACCATTATGATTAAGGATATTCATCTTCTTATACATAATATCCGGTGCAATTTATCCCACTAGACAATAACTTCGCATAAAGATTATTTTAAGTTTAGTATTTTGTGATACTTAATCGTCCGGTTCATGTTTGTTTTTGTTGTTGCAGCTATATTTTGGACTCTTGGTATTCATTGGGTAAGATCTTTTATATTTGGACGAGATGACAGCAATAGCCAAACTTCAATAACAATTCACAGGATACTTCAGATACTATTTTAAGTGTTTCAAGTATAATTAAGAGCATTATAGCTCTTATTATTTTTTTAGCAAGTATCTATTAAAAACACATGTATACTGTTACATTTTGGGAGTGTAGCTCACATGGTAGAGCGCTCGCATTGCATGCGAGAGGCACAGGGTTCGATTCCCCGCACTTCCATATTATAAAATTCGTGTGGCCATTGGGGGAACAATAGTCACACAAAATACATATTGCTTGAATTTAAAAAGCATATGGTCACACTTATTAACACTTTTGGCCACTTTTTGCTTGCTTATATGTGACTAAATCCTTACAAAAAACATGCTTTGTGTGACTAAATAATAGCAAATGCCACACAAACATAAAGATCATATGGCCAATAGTGAACAATAGTCACACAAAATACACATTTAGTTGAGTTTACAAAGCGTATGGTCACACCTATTCACACTTTTGGCCAATTTTTAATTACTTATATGTTACTAAATCCCCACAAAAAAACATGATTCATGTGACTAAATCATCGCAAAGGCCACATTTATTATATATTCATGTAGCCATAGGATGGGCAATAGTCACACAAAATACAAATTTACTTGAATAAATCATCTCAAATGTCACATATATTATATATTTATGTGGCCAAGGCACTCCTTAACCAATCATCCTAACGATCAATAGTTACTCTCCAAAAATCATTTGTGTGAAATATAAAGATTTTATTTCGGTCACTACTTTTCTGATTAATCCAAACAAAACTTGTGCCCTAATTTGTCACACATTTTCGGGGTTTTGTCATCTTTTCAATGGAATATAGCACGTAATCCCTAACGTGGCCGTATGTGACCTACAATGGCGCGATCTTTGGTGACAAACACCAAAAAAACATGTGTGACCATATGTATATTGTCACATATTTTGGAATGTGACCTAAATAACCAGTTTTGTTTCGTACAGTGGTGGTTGGGTGAAAATTTGACGATTCTGTAATTTTCCCATCTATCTATACTCTTCTATAAAGAGAGTTTTTTTACCCCTAATTAATTTTTTCTATAAATAATCTTTAGCCAGTGGCATTGATAAAAGTCAACAAAGCCATAGAAAATAATCCTTTTAATTTATTTAAGTGCAAATTTTTTAAAATGAAGATATGTTAGAGTGACTGAACAAAAATAAATGTTTACATTAAAATGTACTACGTACGACTCAAAATAAATGTTCATGTTGCTATAATTATTGCATAAGACTTTTATTATAAGCCAAAAATCAGCCTATTAAATTTGTAACTAACATTGCTCCCTAATTCAATCTTCCCCAAATCTCAATTATCACATGCGCATCATTCAAGTTCAATAGTATGTATTTCTAGGGACCAAAACTGATATTATACACCATTTTGTAATTCAAATAGTCAAGGAATCACTTTGAAATGCTTTTCAACAATGTTGAATCTTTTTTTCCAAACAAATGTCACATATGTGGATAGTAAGTTATCATGTAGAATACGAAACCATAATATTCAAACTATTAGTCATGGTTTGATATCTTTTATTTTATATTTAGTTTTTAGTTGGTTCCTTATTTGATGTTATACTGTTTATCCTGGAAGAATAGCAATGTTTGACAAATAGTTCATTTGCTTAACCGCTTAATGTATTTCATCAAACATTTCTAAAAAAGTGCATTGTCATAATAACGCTTAATATATTTTATCACGGTTCATTGTTAACAATATGCTTAGAGACATTGTTGTTTTATGTTATAGTGTTAGGCCACGAAAATAGAGAAAAACAACATCGACTCATCATTTAATTTTTAGGTCAACATAAGTCGCTTACAAGAGTTCTTAACCAATGCAAAGTATGGACGAATATTTTATAATCAATTATGTTTATTAACGTAATAAACTCTTATTGGAGTATAGATGATTTTCTGCATTTTTCGTTGTCTTTCAAGGCCTAATATATATGTTGGAATCAAATTTATAGTATGACTATTTATATTAGATGTGAGGAACTCAAGCAGTTTGTGGGCATGTGCGCATTGAGTGTAGCGATGTTCAAATGGTCGGGTTTCAGTTTAACGAGATTATTCAGTTTTGAAGATAAAATATAACCGCCAAATTATCGAACTGAAGTTGACTAAATCCAATCCAAACAACCCGAATTAATCTCGGGTTAATCGGTTTGGGACCAAAATATTTGATATAATATAATAGGCAAAACAACTGTGACATGTGAAGATAAATTCTTGATGGTGAAAACCTAGAAAACTTATTATTAGTTGTTTGAAAACATATCCTTAACAAGACCAAAATAGAAGCCCAGACACCCCAATATCAACAACACTTCTATTTTGCAACAACTTTGGAACATATCAAATATGGGTATCATGAGCGGACCTCTTTCACGATGACAATTAACAAAAGTCATAAACAATATGTCCGTCAAGTCGGTTTGTATTTTCTACGTCGTGTTTTTACACCCATACCGTTAGGAGCAAAAAATGATTGAAGATGGTTATTCGTGACAAAGACGGAAATCTCACAAATACCACCACCAACGTGGTCTACAAAGAAGTGTTACACAATTTATGATAATGACTACATGTACATGTATCGCATTAGTAGAAAAAAAATATTGAAGATGTTTATTTATTTATTTTTGGATTTTTTTACTATTGTGTTTCATTTAACATATGTTTGATTATTAACAATTGTATACTTTACAATTGATCATCCATATGTAGTTCTTTCTAACTTATAAATTCATAATACGTAATGTCATTTACTACTTTTTTCGACGTTACTTCAAAATACCCGTGAATTTCACGGGTCTTTTAGCTAGTTTCAAAAATAAACTACAGACAAATATGTTGATTTACGGTACACTTAAGTCACGAAACAAAAGATGAATTGTTTTTCCTAGCGGATTTTATTTTAGGCATTAGGGTCGGCACGAGAAGATTTGATGGTGGTACAACCAATTTACATAAAAATGGCTCATTTTATATCAGATGGGTCAAATGTGTAGGTAAAAAGGAAACGGGTCGAAGATGCGTAAACTATCCAAAAGTTTGTTTCTGATATATATGGACTGTCTCAAATCATTTATAGATTTATTCTTGTAAAATCATTGATATGTACTTGCGTGTTAGTTTCTAATAATGTATTCTGAAAATTGGACAAAAAACTGGTGCGTTTTAACCAGTTACTTAGACTAACCAAACTGCTTATATCAAGACCCTCGGTAACAATAATTAATGCACAAGCTGCCCATTTTCCTAATGATATTCATAACTAAGGCATAAACTTTTGTACAAAATGAAAAAAACAAATAGACGAAAGTGTTTGGATAAAAGATTCATAAATCAAATAAATTAAGCTTCAAGTAGTATTACCTCAGTAGTAAACGTGGGACGAGACATGGGACGAGTGAGTGCCAAAACAGTATGATAACCATTTTCAACCTAAACATATCTTAGTGAGTGTATATCAAACACAAAAGCGGAAACAGCTTGCTCGCTAAGGGGACAATCATCCAAATATAGCTTTCTTAATTTTGGGCATCCTTTCGACAACTCCAGAAGTCCTGCAATAGACACTCCTTTACAACTGAGAAAGAGATTCCTTAAATTATGACCATACTTCCCAATGTAACCTAAACCCACATCCATCGACCATACGAACATTAAGGGTTTGTAAGGAGGTTTGGAGTTGGATTTAGATTTGGATTTTGATTTGGATTAGGATTTGACGTAGATCTTAAGGGCAAATGTGGACATAGAAAAATAATAATTTTAAATATATATATTTGTTTATTAGTAAATTAAAATAATAAATATTATTTTATTATAAAAATTAAGATAGAAAATAAAGTTAAATGAGGTGGTCTAGATATTTTATAAGAAGAAATTACTGAAATGAATAATTACTATTTTTCTAAAACAACTGCGAATTTATAATTTACTTGACTTTTATGATTCACGTATATATGATCAGCTTGGGAAATGAAATTATAGAAAGTACATCAATAGAAATATTGTTAAAATAATTAGATGTTGCTTAATTAATATTAGGACGAACCAGACAAAAGCGAATGGAGGTATATTCATGTTCGTTTATTTAATTTTAGCCAAACAAATAAACGAACACGAACGCGTAATCAAACCAAAATTGTTGTTCATGTTCGTTTATTTAAATTTAAAATTGTTCATGTTCGTTTAGGTTTGCTCATTAAAAAGTTAAACGAACCAGACAAAAGCTAAAGGCATCTCCTAAAAGATTTAGAGGTTTTGGACTAATCTTCAAAGATACTAAAGAGGTGCTACATTTTTCTGCAAGAAGGGTAAAATTTCCAACATCATATAGATCAAAATCGTACCTAAGATGTAAGGACTCAATGGACGTGTTACGCAAAGCCAATTCACGTAACCATTCCCCATTCGCCTTACCAACCAGCTCATTATCATCTTCCACCCCATTATCTTCCAAACAAAAACTTGTCAAATCATTAAAATACTGAGATATGTGAGTAATCCCTTCTCGGAAAACCCTGTACACGTGCAAATCTTCAAAGTGTGTAAATCTTTACCTCGGGTTTTAGCCAACATATCAAGATCTTGATCAGAAACATGCATATGACGGATATAAAGCGCTTTCAAATAGTCAAACTTAACATATATTTCTTTAATCCATGGGGTGGTCGATAATGGAAATTCAACATGAGGAAGGCCCTTGAGTGTTAAGGACTCAATAAAAAGGAATCTCTTACTTAGACTAGACGGGTTTAAGACGTAAAATAGATAAACGGTTAAATGCTTACGCGTAATACAATTGAGTTCATAAAATTTACGGGAAACCAAAGAGATAGAGTTAAGGTCATCAGTCTAACACACTCTCCATCGATCCTTTCATTTTCATTATTCAGGAGATTTGTAATCATGATAAAACACCTTAAACCTTAATTTCTTTCAATTTCAACTCTTTTATTTTATTAGGGGTTTAAAAAG
>BQNB010199513.1:0-11056 GCA_026074375.1 Tanacetum coccineum
ATTTAACAATTCAATCATATGACTCGATACTAACGCGAATTAATCTTAACAATTCATTAATCATGTTTGAATTTGGCTCAAAAGCCAGATAAATTCCCCTACACTTATTGTTTGCAAAATACCTTTGATTGAAATTAAGACGAGGTTAAAGACAATACAAAGCATGATTATAAGATAATTCAAACATAATAAAACAAATGAAAAAGAATTAAAACACATTTGACACTCCTAATTTGCGGGAAAAGTAAATTGGGTTGCCTCCCAAGAAGCGCTTTTCTTTATTTATGAGTCTTGTAGCTAGACTCTAAGCCACACGTCCTTACGTGACTTTTCCCTCGTCTTCCACTCCTTCTTCTTCTTCTGTAAGAGCAGGGTGCTCATCTTTAAAGTTCTTGCTTCTCTATTGATTAAATTCCATCTCCTTTTCTTGATGAAGTCTTATCCTTTCTTCCTATTCTAAGATTAGCCTATTCACAGTCATAGTGGGAGCTATGGGTTCTATGTTATTTTTTATTCCTTTTTCGACATGAGAGAGGGGTTCAGGTGTCCTATAGAAACTTATCTTACTTTTTCCCGACCGTAAAGTTATGGTGCATGTGTCAAACTTTATTGAGGCCTTTGCCATTGTTGGGAATGGATTCCAAGAATGAAAGGCCTCTTTTCATTTTCCTTAATATTTATAATTACGAAGTCCGTAGGGTATATATGCTCGGCAACCTCTACTAATACGTCTTCGGCTATTCCTAAGGGATAGATATATGAGTGGCTAGCTAGTGAGAGTCTAATGTTGGTCTCGGCCGGTCTCTCGTCAATGAGTTTCATATAGGTAGAGTAAGGCATGACATTTATATCGGACCCTTGATCGACGAGGGCATGTACATGCTTAAGGCCTCTTATGCTGCAAGGTATTTCAAAGTTTCCTCTGATGTCCTCCTTCTTTGCTATCTTCTTCTTGAGAATTGCTTCGTAAATAGGCCCCCCGAGCAATACATTATACGCTTTCTTCTTTTTCTTTCCAACTCGGGTTCCTAAAAGAGAGTTATTGAATCTGTTATTGTTTACTAGTCCTTTGATAAGCTTTTCATTTATCTCATGCTTCAGGTAATACGCAACAGGCTGAGAACCGGGTGCTTCAACGACTTCATCATTTTCAGGTGTTTTGACTGGCTCATTTCCGGTCCCATTCTCAGCTCCATTCATTGCCTCGGCCTTCCTGACTGGCATTTCTGTTTCGGTAGGCATTTTAGTGTTGTCGGGTATTTCGTTCATCTTGTTATTATCTTCATATTCATTTCTTCCAAGGGATATAGAGTTTACATTCTTGGTGATGGGGAATTTGGCTTCTTCCCTTATCAATACTTTCTCAGGGGTTTTGCTAGTCATGAGCTCCTTGAGAAGCCCAAACATTTTAGTCATCCTACCGTTGGCTGATTGTAGCAATGCTTTTGGGAGCCATGAAATTTCCTGCATTTTTTGGGATAGACACATTATTGAGTTTTCCGAAAAACATTTTCCAAAAGGTGGTTAATCTTTCCAATTCATTTTGTCCTGTTTAGAGTTGTTCGAGTGGGTTTTTTAGGTGAGATAAACCTTTCTTATGGTTGGAGTCTAATCAAGGCAAAGCCTTTTTCGATCGTCATTTGATTAACTAAGGAATGGATGTTGACAGAATCCGCTTGTGGGCTAGTGACGTTTGGGTATGTGCCCAATTGAAGTTTTGGTTTTCTTCCTTCAAAGGTGTTAGGTGGCCTATTGAAATTTCTTGGTCTTGGTTAGAGTGAACCTCTTACCTCCCACTTCGTTTGTACGCGAGGATGTGTAGTCAACAAAAGCTTGCTTAGGATTTTTCATGCTTTTATGAGATGTGTGTCGTGAGGGACACTGCAAGTTTTCATGGAGGAAGAGATTTGTTTTTCCCCACAAACTTTTTTTTTTGGGGGTTTGATTTAGTTATGTCAGAGCAGTGAGCTTCGCATTAGACGGCGGTCGATGTACTGAGGACATCTTGAGGCAATGCGATTGCTTGATCGGCTTAAACGAAATCCTGGGTCGTCCAACTTTCGTTTCATAAAGGGCGAGGTCTCCAATTTGCCCAGTATTCTTTGGGGTTGAGGTCACGAAGCTTACCACCGGCCAATTGGTCAATGGTTCATCTTGTGATGGGATTAACATGGTCATAAAAAATTTGGACTTTGAGCCAAAGATCAATGCCATGATGAGGGACTTTTTGGAGTAAGTCCTTGAAACGAGTCCATGCTTCGAATAAAGATTCTCCATGATGTTGTTGGAACATCAGGATATCATTGTGAAGTTTTATGGTCCTTCCCGGTGGAAAGAATTAAGCAAGGAATCAGGTAGTAAGATCCTCCCATGTGGAGATGGATCTTGCTAGAAGGCGTTAAGCAATTGCTAGCTTGATGCGTAGGGAAAATGAATAACGCAGGGCGTTCTTTTCTATTTTCACCATCAAGAATCAAGTGAGTCCACAAGTTTAAGGAAGTCTGAGGTATCTGATTTGGATCCTCGACCGAAGTCGTGGGAATGAGCATCGTTTTGCACAACAAATGGTGGTCGGACGAAGAGGTACCATGTTGTTCCTCTACGGGGAGTCAATGGTTAGTTAATAGCCCTCGTGGCTTGGTTTAGAGTAGTCTCCTATGGTACGGATAGGATTCTCGTCTTCCATGGTGGTTGACGAGAATGGGTTACAAAACAATTAACACGAAGAAAAGATAGACTACAAGAAAGCTAATGTGCAGGAATTAAATTCTTCACTTGAAAGGATTCAAGGAGTAGAACCTAAGTAAACTATGATCAAAACCTAACTATTCCCAGGCAGCGGCGCCAAAAACCTTGATGTGGCGGTTGTCGTAAGATTTTACCACGAGTTTCGTGTGTAGAGTTCACTATAGCTCTGACATAACTCGCGCCTACAAGATGACATGCGCAAATACTTCTCCTCACCTCACGCACCTCGCTCTTGAAAGGTAGTACGCAGTCAGAGCAATGAGCTTCCGCGACGTTTTTCTGTTGTTATTCAGTGTGTGTCAACACTCTGTGCGTAAGTGATCTCCTGAATGCGCTTCATAGGCAGTCCCACCCACCCAACAAGGATACTCTTAGTCACTGACATCAAAAGCGGCCTGTCATACTACACAATCTTCGCTACTGCGCACGGCTTCGTATGGCAAGTTACATTTTTGCTATTTTTGTACTTCTTTTTAATGGAAAGCAAGTAAATCTTATATATCAGAGGTGATTGGTTTAGCTAATTAAACTAATTAATAATCTAAACTAATGGTGATAACAATGAGATAAAAGATTGTGTCTATTTAATCATGTATTGTTGCCTTGTCACCTTGTGATGATCTGTGTAACTATTTCCTAAAGCATGAACGAATTACACGAACCCCGTCTACTTAGTATGCCGCTAGAGCAACGCACATGCAAGGTAGTATGAAGACTATTACACGGACCCTATGAGTTTACTAAGTGCATGTTAAATACTTTTAAAAGGGATCAACTTATTAGGGGGCAAGATAGTATGTGAAGGACTGTTACCTGATGGGTATCCTTTCTACACAATCAACGTTTTCCTGACATTTAAACACGATGATAGACGAAAGCTGGTTTTCTAAGACCTAACATACACAATCCATCACATGAGAACATCACTATGATCTCATCTTAGGTTTATACCAATCATAAATAACACAATATAGGTTTAGCCAAGAGCATTTTAACGATAAAGGGCAAGAATAATAGAACAATATATCAAACAACACATAGACATATTGAATGATTAAGTAAACCTTACTTGATTAAAACATGAATTAGAAGAAGTACGATAGGGTTTTAGGCCCTAAAATCGTCTCCTACAGCTGCTAAACGAACTAGGGTTCGTACACTCTTTTTATTCTAAAGTTACACACTGAAAACCCTAAATTCGGTTTTGTATATATAAGAAAATCAACGCGACGGTGTCACGTTTTAGTCGTGACGCCGTCGAAAAATGAATCTTCAAGATCTACGTTTGAGTCAGTGCGAGCTGACGCCTTCTTGAAATGTGTGACGCCGTCACTTGATGAGTTGCGACGGCGTCTAGTATAGCATATGACGCCGTCTCTAGGCTCTGTGAGCACAAATATTCAAGAGTCTTGGTGTTGGTCCGTAGTCTTGTCCGTTTCTTCTCCAAATGAGCCCAAGTCATGTGAAATTCATCCAAATGTCTTCCAAATGAGAAATACCTGAAAAGGAACGATTAAGTACCTATTTTGGGCATAAACACATAATTTTAAGGGTTAAACGACCCTAAAAAAGTGTATAAAATGACACCTCATTAGAGAGGACGATTAGGGCTACTTTATGAGTTGTTTTTCAACTTCTTTCACCATCATTCCAAGGGAGGATTAGCTTTTAATCGTATTTGTATTATACATTCATCATGTAACACACCCAAATCTGGGTAGCAGCGGAATGTTGAATATCCGAGGGCGTTACTTCATAGATCAATAGCACAAGATATGAGAACGACCACTAAACGTGTCGTTTTAAAAAGATACATTGGATTAACAAAATGCTTGTTCATTACATAAGCTCACGGCTTTAAATTGTTCGACAATATAAGTAAAGATTTCGGTTTATAACAAATGTTCCCAAAATGTAATACGCCCAAATCTTTAGTACTGACTCTTTCCAAAGAGTGACCCCCAATGTATCTGAGCACCTCGTGCCTTATTGACCTGAGAAAACATGCTTAAAATATCAACATAAAGTTGGTGAATTCATAGGTTTATGTAAATCAATAGTAGGACCGCAAGATTTCCAAGTGTATGATTAAGCAACAGATGCAAACATCATAAAAAGTAATTACGTTTTCCTAAGCTCATGACACTGAAGCTCGACATGTATGAATGCAATAAATTGCCAATAAATGCCCGTGAATGATGTTCTAACCCGCAACATCCCAAATCCGACATGGTATACGTTTGTTGTCCGGCAACCCGGCACAGTGAGCGCTACTCACCCAAACGGGGATGTCAATCCCAAATAGATCTATTTATAACATTCGCGCTCACAATCTAGTAATTGACAGTTCATGATAAAGGGCTCAGTGGGTTATCGCTACTTAGGCAAACACGTAATCATAGTATAAAATGTACACTTGCGTCCAATTTGTAAAACAAAGCATGTTCTCACCCCAAAGATGTAAATCATTTAAATAATTATAAAACATGGGGCTATGAACTCACCTTAGTAAATAGTCCTCTGAAAATGATAAATATATCCAAGAATAGCAAATGAATCACACCGTCAAATACCTAAGTAAATACGGCCAATCTTAGTCTATGAGTTTAGGCTAAAGAGTCAATGCATAACTACAATAAATTGCTAGTTTATATATATACTGTTATCACTTGTGTGGTGGTGCACATGTTTAATGTATTTGTATTTACTTGATGGCTCTTGGGAAGGTATACGATTACACGCGTTTTTGTATACGTATAAACATTATTAATAAATATTCATATTTATTAAGTCGTAGGTTAACTTGTATGATATCCAGAAAATATATAACTCGTCCGGTATGTTAAGTGGTTATTAAAATCACCTTTGTTCATGAAATACCCTTAAGTTTTCTATATTACAAAAACAGTCCCTATGTTTATAAAAATATAACATTTACACTTTAAACCCTTATGTTTCCAAAATTATACTTTTAGTCCTTCAATTTTTCAATAATTTCACTTTAGGTCCTTATATGTTCCAACAGCCCCTTAAGTTTCAGAAGTGTCAAAAACAGTCCCTTAACTTCCAAAATAGCAAAATGGGAAGTTTTAACCCTCAAGTTTCAAAATTAACACTTTTGACCCCTCAACTTACAAAAATCGTATTTGAAGTCCGATTGAGTTCTAGCAAGTGGAATTTGGTTTTAATGGACTCCAATAAGCCATATAAGCTAGGTCAGCCTATAAATAAGCTCGGATGAGCTTATTTTGGTTTATTGGGCCTTATTGGACCCGTTAAGGTCCAATAAGCAATCTAAAGGTCCAATTGAGTTTTCAAAGGCACATAAGCCCTTGTTAAGTCTATTTAAACTTACTTAAAATTGTTAAGTTGAAAATAAGCTCGGGTGAGCTTATTTGAGCTTTTTCGAGCTCATTGGGCTCGTTAGCCCAACAATCCTTAACCCGAATGTTTGCAAAAGGCCCATTAAGGTTTTCTTATGTGATCTAATTCATTTACTTATCTCAATAAGATTATTTGGGCCTGTTTAATCTATTTTAACTTGGTGGCTTATTTAATAAGCAAATAAGCTCCGATAATGGGCTTTTGGGCCCATTACAAGCCCGATAGGTATTTTTATGTGTTTGGACACGATCCATTTAGGTCCATATACTTCTCTAGGTTTATAATAAGTCCTATAAGCCGCCTAAGCTCACAAATAAGCTGCCCAAGCTTATTTGTGGCTTAAGGGCCTCGTTTGGTTACAAAAATGGGCTAACAAGCCCGATAAGGATCCCGAATAGCATTTAACTCTTTTATACTTGTTCACCTAAGTCTTATCATAAGCCCTATAAGTTGCATAAGCTCGCAATAAGCTGTTTTTGGCTTATTTAGCTCGTATGGGCCTTGTTATGGGTTGTTAGGCCCGATAGTGGCTCGATAAGGTTTCCTATGCACATTGTCTACCTCAACGAGCTCAAAAAGCCTTATAAGACTTCGATAAGCTCAAGTGAGCTTAATAATAAGCCATGGTTCCTAACTAACGGGCTGTTGGGCCCGTTTGGTTTATACGTGGGCTGTCGGGCCCAATAGGCTCATTTAGGGTTCGTTTAGTATATTAAAGATTTTATAAGGTTTCGTTAGGGTTTGGTAAGCCCCTAAGCCCTCGTTTTAAGCACTTAGTCTAAAGTAAGCTAAGCTCTAAGCCACGTTGACCCTTTTGTGGGCTTTCAGCCTAACAGTAAATGTATGTGTCTATTGTGGGTGCTCATGGCTCGGGTTTGTGGTGATATCTCATAAGCCGAACACGTTGAGCTTATTAGTTCTTCCTATGGTTTGTGTTTAACATATGCAAGCGTTTACTAAGCTAGTGCACTCCTTCCCATGCCTCACCATTACATTTTCTTTGAAAGTTTACGTGTGGTTTATAAAATATTCATGTGTGTGAGTTAATGTTCACGTTGGTGTTTACATTTGTATCTAAACATACACGTTTAAGACCTTGCTTGTTATTAAGTCTCTTTATACACGTTTCCTTGTATCCTAGCACCATACAAGGTCGAACACATGCATATATAGGTACGCATGCCACACATGGGTTGAACCATGCGTGTTCATGCCCATGTAACTTGTTAGTCACCTATCAAACATGACCTATACGACTAGATATTAAAGAAACAAGTATAATACGAAATGTACAAGCTAAGACGTGACTTACAATGGTCCTAGTGACTTGTTTCTAGCTAGGCAAGCAACCTAATTTGTGTACACACCCGTGTGTATTAAACCCGAGCTCCAAAGCTTTCTATACCCCTTGTATGACCTTAGACGTGTTTAGGATGAATTTAGGGTGCGTGTGGGTTCGGTTTTAATGTTAACCGGTTGTAAAAGAGAGGAATGATTTGTTTTACTTGCTTGAGAGAGTTTAGTGCGACTAAGGGTTTTCCAAGAAGTGTTTTATGTCAAGTGTGAGTGTGTATTTATAGGCTTAGATCTAGTTAGAATTCCAAGTCCTAATCGACAACAAACCGTGCCCTATATAGTGGTTTAGAGGGTTTTAGTTAGCCACACATGGTTTCTTGCTAAACCACCTAAGTACAATCCTTAATTACCCAATATTTGTACAAGATTTGGCAAGATTTAGCAAAATCTTAAGGTTTATGTACGTATATGCATGTTACCGCGGCATCCAAGAGCAAAGAGAGCAAAAATGGTCTTTATCCAATGGGTATTAGCTTACTAGGAAACATTAAGTACAAACCTTAATTAAAACTTAGATGTACATGTACTTAGCAAGATTTTTAAGGATTTCTAGTTGGTTTAGTTTCCTATATTTGGCCCTAGTGGGGTATTAACACAAGATTTGATTAAATTTTATGTTTAAGGTTTAAAAGTAGGTATTAGCTTGAGTCTAGGTAAGTATAGGTATTTCCGGGGTGTGTCTAAATGTATTTTATTACGAAACGTAAGCCTTTTACGTGACCAATAAAAATAAAATACGCAAATTTAATAATTATCTTCTTAATAATTATATAACACTTGTTTGATGTAAACCTTAATTTATTTGGTGACCGTTTACGTTAAATGATTATTTCTAGTCTACGCGATTTAGCTTAAAAGTATACGCGTAGTTCGGACCATATCGGACCAAAATAAATAGTGACAATAATAGGAGTCGTAAAATGACCTGAAATTAAGAAATGTTACAGTCTCCACCCGTTAAAAGAGCTTTGTCCTCAAAGCTTAAGACCTTGTAGTGGATGACGAAGCCCGGTTTGTGAAAAGCTGTGGGTATTTTTGTTTGAACGAATCTTCACGTTCCTAGGTGAACTCAGGACCTCTCCTAGAGTTCTAGCAAACCTTAACCAATGGTATCCGGCTTCGCTTCAATTGTTTGATCTCCCGTTCCATGATTTCAACGGGCTCTTCCACAAACTAGAGCTTATCGTCAACATGAATTCCTTCTAACGGCATGACTAATGGTTCGTCAGCGTAACATTTCTTCAGATCAGACACATGGAAAGTGTGTTGAACTCTACTTAACTCCTGAGGAAGTTCCAGCCTGTAGGCAACTTTCCCCACTTTGGCTAACACCTTGAAAGGTCCGACATATCTCGGGTTCAACTTACCCCGCTTATCGAATCGTACAACCGCTTTCCAAGGTGAGACCTTGAGCATAACCCTATCCCCAACTTCAAACTCCATCGGCTTTCGCTTCAAATCAGCATAGCTCTTTTGTCGATCCTAAGCAACTTGAATTCTCTGCTTGATCAGGACAATCTTCTCTGTTGTTTCTTGGATCAATTCCAGACCAGTTAGTTGAGCTTCTTTAACTTCGGCCCAGTACATAGGTGATTGACATTTTCGGCCATAAAGTGCCTCATAGGGTGTGGCCTTTATGCTAGCGTGATAACTATTGTTATATGAAAATTTGGCTAATGGCAAATTTTTAACCCAGCCCTTGCCAAAATCGATCACGCAAGCACGTAGCATGTCCTCGAGAGTTTGAATAGTCCTCTCGCTCTGGCCGTCAGTTTCTGGATGATACGCATTGCTCATACTTATATCTGTACCCAAAGCTTTCTGAAATGATTTCTAGAAATTTGACGTGAATCTTCCATCACGATCACAGATGATTTTCCCTTATTGGCAAGAAGTGAGCAGATTTTCCCTTATTGGCAAGAAGTGAGCAGATTTTGTAAGTCGATCCATAATCACCCAGATGGTGTCAAAACCTTGTGACGACTTAGGAAGCTTGGTGATAAAATCCATCGTGATATTATCCTACTTCCACTCGGGTATTGCTGGTTGTACTAACAGTCCCAATGTCCTTTGGTGTTTGGCCTTGACCCTCGCACATGTCAAGTACTTGCTAACATAGGTGGTGGTGTCAGCTTTCATATTGGGCCACCAATATAGCTTTTTCATGTCTTGGTACATCTTTTCAGAACCGGGATGGAAAGAGTATTTCGACTTGTGGGATTCGTGCATATTCACGGATCTTAAATCTCCATAGCAAGGTAACCAACTCCTGCCGTGTAAACATAAAGTTCCATCGATGCGTGGTTTCAACTTTTCCTTGGGTATATCCTTTCTGATCATACCGCCTACATCTTCATTCTCAAGATTCTCTGGTTTCAGGGCCTCGATCTGAGCTTCTAGTATTCGTTTGGGAAGGTCCAAGCCAATAGTCATAACTAAGGCTCAAACCCGCAATGGCTCAATCCGTTCCTTATGGCTCAATGCATCGGCTACTACGTTTGCCTTCCCCGAGTGATAACGAATGTCACAATCGTAATCACTCAACAATTCTAGCCAACGGCGCTGCCTATTGTTAAGCTCCTTTTGGTCAAGAATGTGTTGTAGACTTTTATGGTCGGTGAACACGGTGCATTTGGTTCCATATAGATAATGTCTCCATATCTTTAGAGCAAACACCACCGATCCAAGTTCTAAATCATGAGTGGTGTAGTTCTTCTCATGAATTTTTAGTTGTCGAGAAGCATAGGCAATCACCTTCTCTCTCTGCATCAATACAACACCTAAACCCTTGTGTGAAGCATCACAATAGACCACAAAGTCTTCGCTTCCTTCAGGTAAAGCCAAAATTGACACACTGCACAACTTCTGCTTTATTAACTGAAAAGCATTTTCTTCCTTTTCACCCCAATCAAATTTGATTCCTTTCTGAGTAAGCTTTGTCATTGATTTAGCAATCTTCGAAAATCCCTCAATGAACCTTCGATAGTAACCAGCAAGACCTAAAAATTGGCGGATCTCCATTGGTGTCTTAGGAGATGCCCAATCTTTGATAGATTCTATCTTGGCTGGATCCACATAAATACCTCTGCTATCAATGACGTGACCGAGAAATTGTACCTTCGGAATCTAAAATTCATATTTTGAAAACTTGGCATACAATTTATCCTTCTTAAGCAATTCCAAAATTGCCTTAAGGTGCTCTTCGTGTTCTTTCTTATCCTTTGAATAGATAAGTATGTCATCGATGATGTTAGCCTCAATTTATTGAGTCGAACAAGGAAGCTCGGTCACTCTACGATGGAGCTTCGGTCTTTAATTAGTTAATGTTGTAACAGGAAAATATCGGGAATCGGGCTCGATAGTTAATCTAATCTTTTTCATTAATCTAAATTTCTTTTTCTTATTTCTCTCTCAACTCTCTCTCTATTTCGTCTCTCTCTTCTCTTTTCTTGTTTTCGTGTTGTGATTCGTGAAGTGAAGTGTTAAAACGGGTTTCTACAATTGGTATCAATCGCCTCGGGTGGATTTCGTGGTTTTTTTTAGTTGTGATAAGCTTATACGGATTCGG
>BQNB010199514.1:0-11056 GCA_026074375.1 Tanacetum coccineum
GTCCCCACAGTAAGGCTAACGGTTGACCTTCGTTTGTGTAGGAAATCATCTCAATCACTTGGTTTAGTACAAGATCCAACTTGGAGAAAGCTTGGAGGTTCGGTCCAACAAGCGATCTAAGCCCATCTCATACCCCGTAACATATTTTTTACTAATAAATACCAACATAACAAACGAACCTAATCGTAGTAAATTTCATATGCATCTTAGACAACTGGGCCCTTTGGACGAATGAAGAAAATGAGCAAAGGACGCAATTTGCTCTAAAGATTACGAATCAATATCATATCGGGTGGATTAGCACCATAAAGCTTCACACCTCCCTGATGAAACAAGAACAACGTGGTCAAAATGCTAATGGTGACCGTAATGATCTTTGACCAAGCCCGAAGTTGCTTCTCAATCAAATTCTGAAACCAAACTATAGGCGTGATGTCGTAAACTTTGTTCAACTGAGCCACAATCTTCATCATCTCCGTTTTAACACTCACTTTCCTACGGGTCTTCCGCATCCTATTAAATAATTTCACGATCTCCTCATCGTCCAAATCACTTTCAATAACTTTCCCTTCACATAATATCTTCACGTCCTTAACAGTATCAATGATCCCACTCATGAAATCAACATATCTGGTTAGATCAAGACCATATTCGGATGCAAAAGTAGTGTCGTTCGCTGCCATTAATTTCTCATAAGCTACTAAGTTTCTCAACACGACCTCTGAATTGCTATTGAGAGTGATTAGAGTTAGGTAACTAACTCGCTCTTTTCCATTAACAAATTTTATATTCCTTATACCTTCGTTTATAAGTGACATAGGAAATTTCACTCGCGTAGTTTTCTAAAGTTCTGAAGCAGTAGGAACTATCAACTCATCAACTGGCCTGAAACTTTTAGCAAAAAGTTGGTTTATAGATTCCACAATTCGAATCAAAGGTATAGCCCCTGGTATCAGTTCTGCGACTTTCATGATGGCTCCTACAAGCTTTAGCTTTATGTCTTTTTTAACTAGATCACTGCTTCTAAGTTTTGTGAATTCGACTTTTCTTAATATTACTGTCTCATTTTTTTGGGTAAAGGGTTTCCCCGGTAAATTGTATTACACCAAAAATCAATGAAGTACAAAGGATAAGGGTAAATCTCTTATCTGAGTCAAAGAATGGACACTTACAAGCAACATATTGCTACTAATCAACTTCCTACATAAGATTGACATGCCATTCTTATGACTACCAAAATAAGAACAAGCAAATAATAAAAGTCCATATTAGCCCACATGTTCTTATCAAGACTTCCATATTGGCAGACGTGATCCACTTCTTGATGAAAAGACGAGCATGAGTAGATCCAAACAGATTCCAATAATTTCAAAATAGCCGTGATGGCTAACTTCCATAGAACGTACCATTGCCAACCATAGAGGTTAACTAATACTCAACACTAACAGCTCTAGGAAAATCTTTTTAATAATGGATAACCCAAAATAGAGTTAACACTTAATCATTAATAAATCAACAGATTTTGGCAGCAACTGCCAATAGCAAAAACAGCTAACTCCCACATACGTCAACATAAGACATATAACAACAATCACAGCAGTACAACATAAGATGACCAATTTTTGAAATGTGCACTGATGCCATATACTGCAACGAATGCCAAAACATCCAATGAGGACATGGTTTGCAATGAAGGTACGAACGAACCCCAATCAGATCCCACACCAAAGCAAATACTATTATTACTATCCAATACGGATTGAATAGTAATAACATTGATATGAATGTAACCCAATGCAGCAAAGATCTGATGTAACAAAGCTAGGGTTATGAAAACCCTAACACGCCATAATCTTCAAGCTATAACAGCAATTCCATGAACATTAGCAGTCCAAAATAGCATACGGTAATCAAAACCTAACAATTAGGGTTTTGAATCCTCAACGAAACACAAACCAATGGATAATCTACTAGAACAATGATAACTTTCATCTCTTAAACCCACGAATAGTAATAACCAAATAGTAAAACCCTATCTCAACTAATTAACATAATAAAACCCTAATAAAGGGATCAACTCGATCAAAAGATAACTAAACCCTAAGATTAGAGTTATAGTTAGACGTTATAGACCATGAGTACGCAGCAAGGATTAAACCACCCACAAACAAAACCCTAATGAAGATAAATCATAATTAAAACCCTAGAATTAGGGTACAAGGGTTCATTGGTATAAGTAAGGAATGAATCCCAGAATAATTAACCATTCATAGACGTAGCACGCCGCCTCTCTAAGAAAAACATATCCCTATATAATCGATTGCATACCAATGAACGAATCAAAGATCATTCAGAGGTAGAGAGGCGATTATGGAAGGGAAGATGGCTCGAAAAGCATAAGAGAGGTGGCGGCCAGGATTCGCCCTAATGTCACTATGTCATTGTTCACAATGGAATGGTACATATAATCAAGTAGATGATTAGCATGACCAAAATTTGTTTTAACATTTGATATGCCAAAAGGTGAATAGGACTCACAAAAAACCCAAAGTTTGAATTCCAAATCATCTTGTGTTTAAGCATTCTTGCCCGATAAGGCCTTATAAATTTCTTTTAATACAATAAGTGGAATCTGGTTCTCTAACTTGACCAAATCATTTACTTCTATAGCAAGACCACATTTCGAATAAGTATTAAGCTCATCAATCACGAAGATACCATCAATAGCAAATATCCATGCTAACGTCTCGTAATCTGAATCTAGATACGAATCATAGCATGCACATATCACAGGATTGATCTGTTTGACTCTTTCGACTACTTGTTATTTGTAGTCATGAATTTGATGAAGCTTTAGTACCCTTCTCACGGCTATGAGCTTCTTTTGCTCCATCTTCTTGTGGAACTCAGGCTGAAAATGGTGGTTTGGCCCGAGCCCTATCCGTCGAGGGACGTATGCATCAGGGTTTTTGGTTTTTATAATTTTTGGAACTTCATATATGGAAACTGGAGGTGTATCTATTGTCACTGCAAGTTGGGTTTGTAAGGTTTTGCTAATTTGATCTACCCATGGTTTGTTGCCTATGTTTGGAATCAAAGATGGGTTTAAGGAAGCCATTTGGTACTACACAAAATTGGTTCTATGAATACAATAGTGTAAGCTTGATATATATGAGTTTATATAAACATATATATATATATATATATATATATATATATATATATATATATATGTTGTTAGGTACAAAAAAAAACTCATATTTGTTTTTTGGAAAGGAGATATTTATTCATTCCTATAACACGCTTGTTGTTAATAATCTAAAAAAACTCATGTTCGGATAGCTAGTTATCCAATCAGTAGCGATTTTTTATCGTCTCAGTAATCTATGGCTTCGTTTGGTCCCTGGAGCAAGCCCTGACAGATATGCTTCACGGGTCGTATAAATTGTCACAAAATAACATCCCATTTTTCATATTGTTGTATATAAATTCTAATAGTCACATGCAAAACATGCTTCTAGTTTTTCGTTGAATCAAAACAAAAATAAGGTAATCAATTAAATATATATGTTGCTATTAGTTGTAAGGAAATGGACGTTATTGGCATACTGCTAGCTATCGTTGGAAAAATGAAACACATGTCTTGTTATTTCTGGCCAAATATATTGCAACTCTGTATGACCGTATTAGTTACTTGTAACCTCTCAACACTTGTATGCTGACCGACTTGTTACGACATGTGGATTAACCATTTGAGGGTTGTATTGTTGCTTAATTGTTCTTTTCTGGTTGTGTGGTGAGTAGTGTTAGAAATTCGGTTAGGCTGTGTGATGATAATCTTGGATATCTTGTTTGAATTGTGTTAAGTTCACTTTCCTTATAAAGTATTTCAACCATTTATGTGTCTGAGTATCACGAATCTTTACGGGGATAATTGAAGAAGAACACTTTAATTCTAAGTACAAAAGATTAAAGCAAGAATAGAGAGGAATTGTATGAATTTTTCTTATGTTAGAAGAGACCAGATATGTCTGTTAAATAACAGACATTATTTGACAATTATGTCGGTTAAGATACGATTAGAAACAGTTGGAGTCCCAACAGTCATGATTGTTGGCCAAATGTTGTGTCTGTTGGGTTTTGGTTGGAAAAACGGGTATTTGAAACACCAAAGATAAAGACCAAAAATGCAACTTTAAACTATCAGGGACGATAGATGCAATTCGCCATACCACAAGGACCATTTCTTTTTATGAACCACAAGGACCATTTATGTAATTTACTCTTTAATTTGGGCAAACCATAAGGAGGTTGCCTGCACTTATATAAGGACCAAATCGATCCCAAGTTTTCTCTATAGAGAGGCCACATGCACTTTTAAAAAACCAGAGATGAAACATGCAATGTGAGCAAACCACAAGGACGATATTTGCAATTTACTCAATAAAGAATGTTAACATCTGTGGTGAGGGTTGTATTGTTGCTTGATGGAAGCTCATATTGCTCCTAAGCAACCCATTCAAGTGAACAAAATTACTTCTTCATGTGAGATCTGCAGTGGTCCCCACGACACTCAGTACTGCATGGAAAATCCCGAGCAAGCTTTTGTCGAATATGCATCCTAGCGTACCGACGAAGTGGGAGGTAAGTGGTACACTTTCAAACCCGAGCAAAACAATCTTGGTGACACTTACAATCCGTTATAAAAAAGTCCCCCAAACCTTTGGTGGAGACAACCCCAAAATTCCCAAAATAATTTCTCAAACCCACCTAACCGGTTTCAGCCAAACGGTTCATTCCCGAACCGCTCCTTCAACAACAATCCTCAAAGTTTTAACAATCAATCAAATCTCGAAGGATTGGTGTCCAACTTCATGGCATCTCAAGACGCTAGATTGTCCAAGTTTGAAGCCGATTTCAAACAACAACAAAGAAAGATGACCAACAAAATCGACTTGGTATTGAAGGCCATCACTGATCGAATGGCAGGAGCGCTTCCTAGTGACACGGTTAAGAACCCGAAACTGAATTTTAACTCTACCTCTCCAGTTTTGTCTGCTTGTTCTTACCCAACAGAAGACCCGCAATGCTCAACCTAAATCTACAGTTCGATCAACACTATCACAATATGTCTCGAGCAGCCGGGCAAACTCCAAAACGACGAGCCAGAAGAAGAAGAGCAAGAAGAGAAGGACAACCCGGAAAACATCAACACCAACCCTTCCTCACCACCTGATTCATCAGTTTCATTCATAACCAAAAAAGCCTGTAAACTTAATTCATTCTTCGAATCGGTCGGCTTGGTCCCCCAGTCATCCAACGCGGAATTTGTTTGAACAAAAAGGGATGACGGTGACGTAATGTTTATTGAGATAATTAAGCAGAATGATGATTCGCACAAGGAGGAACCCGAAGTGCAGTGGGTGAAAATGCAGGAGTAGGAGAATTAGAGGTGGAGTATTTTGACATATTCCCGAACAGGAGTGAGCTAGCATATCATAAGTATCTAATGTGTGGTCCAGTCCTTTCAATATTTCTAAGAAAGCCCATCATCACAGAGGGATGTCCGTTAAACCTTAAAATACCATGCAACATTGGACATGTGCATGTTGAGAAAGTTTACATTTATCTTAACTCGCCCTTGAATATCATGACCCGGATGCTGTATAATTGGATCATGAGAATAAAACTTGACCCTAGGGAAAACACAAATGGAGGAGTGAATAATTTCACAAGAATGATTAAGGGTATGCATGTTTTTATAGGAAACTTCAATTATGTCATAGACTTCATGATTGTTGAGGATATTAGTTCAATCATAGACCCTAGGTTGTCACAAGTAGTACTAGGGAGGCCCGAAGGTGTAGTAAGGTTCACAAACGGGACCGATGAAATTGCCTATAAGATGCCTCATAAGATAGAACAGTACAACTCACTATCAGACCTAGAAAGAGAGCACACTAAATCAGTCTACCTTAGAAACGAGGAGGACAAAAAAGGGGGTGGAGTACGTGATGAACAAAATATTAGGGTTTTATAAAGAATGTCTAGAACTTGGATCCGAATATGTGACTGGAATTGCTCATGAAGGAGAAGTCGCGTAAGGACGTGTGACTTCGAGTCTAGCTACAAGACTCATAAATAAAGAAAAACGCTTCTTGGGAGGCAACCCAATGTTTATTTTCCCGCATTTAGGAGTGTCTTGTGTTTTAATTCTTCTCATTTATTCTTTTATGTTTGAATCAATTTTGTAATCATGCTTTGCTTTGTTTTTAACTTCGTCTTATTGACAATCAAAGGTATTTTGCATTAAATAAGTGTAGGGGAGAATATCCGGTTTATAAGAACCAATTCAAACATATTAAATGAATTATTTAGATTAATTCGCGTTAGTTTCGAGTTATATAATTGTAGTGATTAATCCCAGGTTTATTGTAGTATTTTACACAGGATATAACTAACAAAAATTGCGTGCAGGAAATTTTTCAAGAAAAACAAAGAAAAAATCTTTACAGTGGCTGGAGATGGCGTCAGGATTAATCCTGTCGGTGTCACGCCCCCAGCCATGTAAAAATTCTAAAATTTTCAATTATTTTAGAAAAATAAATTGTGCAATATCTAAAATTTGTAATTATCTTGTAAACCTGCAGAAACCTATGATTACATCATCACTCTCATCATATCTTTACTGCTTTCATAGAGTCAAACCCTAAAATCTCATTTTATATATATCTATCTCGCCGATTTTATGCTTGGTATAATTGTCTTTGTCTTTGATTACAGGTTATATTTGATGAGAAGAAGTTTGGAAGTTCTTAGAAAGTTTCATTGGAAGATTCTTGGAGGACGATTTAACCAGTTATCGCATGTTTCTTCTCTATTATTGAGCAAACCAGTGGAGTACTAGTTTCTTTTTTTTGGTTTTCTTTTCCCTTTATTCATTTATATGGGTACTTCTAAAGAACATTGTGGACAATGTTCAACTTAAGTGTGCTAGTTTAAGCTTATCATGTATTGGCTTTAATGCCAAATTTTATGTTTTATCCCTTATAATGGATTTAACATTATTTTCATTTGTTGTGTTGATGATGGATGTTCATTGTATATGTGTGCATTTATGATTGTCATATATATATTTGCTTGTCTACTAACTTTGTTTTGTAGCAACGCATCCATAGCTTGATTACTTGGTGCCTCAAGCAAGGGGGAATATACACCAAGGGGGAACACTTGCATCTAGTCTTTATTTTGTTTACTTTGCATTCGTCACCAAGTCACTTAGCATTTATAAAAACAAGACATGCAAGGAAGGCCTCTACAACACTTTTTGCTTCGATAAAAATGGGGAGAAGAAATGTAAACTCATCTACTAAATACTTATTTAGTAACTTTTAAATAAGCCTGAGTTTATTTTTTGTCATCATCAAAAAGGGAGAGATTATTAATACAAATATTCACGCAAAAACAATATTTATATTTAATGATCTTCATGTTTTGACAATAACAAATATAATGTCATTCTACGTAAAAGTTTACGTAAACAAGTTATTTAGTCGAAAGTTTACTTGACGCCGACAAATCACTTAAGGTATGAATATGGCATTATTAAACATAGTTAATGATCAAATAAAATATTATCATTTGCATAAACCTTTTCTAATCAAATAACTTAAGTTAACACATGATTAATTATAAGCTAGTTATATTAATCATGTAAGACAAAATAAGATTAACCATAAGTGGAAACAATCTTTATAAATCTTCCTAAATCTAGAAAATCTTTCCTTATTGATGATAAGAAATATTTTGTTCTAGAAGAATCTATTAAACTAGTTTTAATAAGTACAAAACAATATTTTGTATAGATTTGGGATTAATCATAAAATGACAAAATGTTGTCCCAGCTCCTCGGATGGATCCACCATAACAAAGCACGGATCCAGGTGTTGGTGGATCCGTGGGTCGCATCGTCTAGCTGTTTGGGATAACATTTGAATTTCAAAGGTTTGCCTATAAATAGCAACCTTAAGTCTTTATTTTAGACAACTCTTGTAAAATATTTTTAACATACATCTTTTATCTTTTATATTCTTTGATCATTATACTTGTTACATAATCCATTACAAGTGATCAACTCATTCCACTCTTTAGTGAAGAACACTCAAGAAGACGTCAAGCTTCGAGTGTTAATAGTTTAGTTGTGTCATCACGTTTGTGATAATCATTCATCTTGTATATCTTGTGTTGTGTGTTGTGTGTTGTGTGTATCATATGTGTATGATAGTATAGTATTTAAGCCACAAAATACATAGTGTGTTAGCTTGGTTCTATGTCGAAGTAGAACTCGGTATTTAGCTTAGTATCGGAAAAAGTGTAAGCGACGTGTATGATTTTCTCCGCCTAAAGGGAGCTTGTTGACATAGTAAAGATAACTCTCAAGTTGGGTACTTGGGGAGTGGAGTAGGGCGAAGAGGAGCTTCGTAGCCGAACCACTATAAATCATTGTGTCATCGGTTTGATCTTTCTAATCTTTACTTGTTTACAATTCGTTGATTAGTTACTTACTTATTGCATCGCTATCATATACACTTGTGTATATCTCTTGAGTTCACATAAGTCGACAATCTAAGTTTTAATTTTAAAACGGTAAAAACTATTCAACCCCCCTTCTAGTTTCCACACATAAGTTAAAATAAGTCGAAACATAATAAGCCTCTATATAAGCCGAAACCAAAGATAAGCCATAAGCCAAAACTAAAAATAAGCCATAAGCCAAAACCAAAAATAAGCCATAAGCCAAAAAAAAGAAGCCATAAACCGAATACGTCATACGCTCAAAATATAAGCCGAGCTAAATAAGCCCAAAATAAATAAGCCATAAGCTCGAATAAGCCATATGTAAACCTAAAAATCAAATGATCAAAACTCAATAAGCCGAAACCAATATAAGCTAAACCCAAATAAGTCGAAGCTAAATAAGCTTGAAATCAAATAAGCTATAAGCCTATAAGCCAAAACAAATCAAATGGGCCAAGCCCAATACTCCTTCCTTCTTTTCTTGTTGGGCCGAAACACCTATAAGCCCAAAAATTCAAATAAGCTCAAACTATGCTTATTTTTAAGCATCTTTTAAAACAAGCCAAAAAAGTACTTTGACAAAATTAAAAAATACCACCACAACCAAAATATTCAAACTTTCGACCCTTGTTTCCTTTTGTTCAAGTTTGACGCAAGCAAACACCCCTTTTTTACACTTTTTGTTTTCAAGATTTGATTTTTACGATGATCAACTTGTACAACTAGTATTAAGACACCATAATAAGCATAGAAGTACAACTTAAATCAAATTTAGAAAATTACAACTTTGGTGAGTTTGGTTTGATTTTGATGCAAGAGAAAGAGACCCAACAAACCTTATTCTATAACCATCGTCTATCTAATATCAACCCACTATCGATCTTTTAACCTCGTGTTCTTGGTAATCTTCAAAAATCAATGTTTCTTGTTTCTTGGTGTTGTTCATCCAAAATAGAGAGGGAGAGAGAAGAGAGATATTTTTTTGTGTGTGTTTGATTTCAAATGAGAATGAAAAATGTTAAGGTTATGACAAATGTTTTGTACCATGCATGGACAACTAAAGCTAAAACTTGTTATAGGTTTTGACTAATTTTTAGGCTTGAGCTTGGCTGACCATGATAAAATCTTGCTTGATCGAGTCAAAGCTCGAGTTGCTTGATAAAATGTTTGACCTTAATTACAGCCTATGCGCGTTGTGCATTTGCGTGTATCGGGTGCGTTGGCTGGTACTAGCTATACGCGGAGTGTACTAAGTGTGTGTGCGTAGGCGTGTATCTATGTGGCGTGTGGCGTGTGTTGTGTGCGTGTGCGAGTGGTGCGTGTGCGTGAGTGCCGTGTCTTTGAGTGTGTGTGTATTGCCGTGTGTGCGTGGAGAGTACGTGTATGTGTGTGTGCATATACGTGTGTGCGTGTGCGTACCTGTGTGTGCGTGCATGTGCATGTGTGCGTGTACGTGTATGCGTGTGCGTGTGTGCATGTATGCGTGTGCGAGTGAGCGCGTGTATGCGCATGCATGTGTGCCCTCGCATGTGTGCACGTGGGTGTGTGCGCGTGCGCATTTTTGCATGGGCGCGTATGCGTGCACGCGTGTGCGTGTGCTCGTACGTGTGTGCGTGTGCGAGCCAGTGTGCATGCCATTAATGTGCGAGTGTGTTTGTGGTGTTCACGTGTTTTAGTGTGTGTGTGATGTGCGTGTGCTTACGAGTGTGCTGTGTAGGTGTGCGTGCGTGCGTGTGCGTGTGTGCATGTGCTTGTATGTGTGTATGTACGTGTGTGCGTATATGTATGTGCATGTATGTCTGCATGTGTGCGTGTGTGCAAGTGTGTGTGTGTGTGTGCGTGTATACGCGTGCGTGTGTGTGTGCGTGTGTGTGTGTGTGTGTGCGCGTGTATGCGTGTACGTGTGTGCATGCCCGCATGTCCGTGTGCGCGTGTGCGTGTGTGAGCGTTTGCGTGTGTACATGCGCGTGTGTGCGTGTGTGTGCGTGTGTACGTGTGTGTATGTGTGTGCGCGCGTGCATGTGTGCGTATGCGTGTGTGTGTATATGTGTGTGTGTGCGCGTGTACGTGCATGAACATGTGTGTACATGCACACGTGTTGTGTCACGCTTGTGTGTGTGCGTGTGTGTGTGCATGTGTGTGTGCATGTATGTGTGTGTGCGTGTGTGTGCGTGCGTGTGCGCGTGTTGTGCGTGCGTGTGTGTGTGCATTTGCGTGTGTGTGCGTGTGCGTGCGCGTACGTGTGCGTGTGTGTGCGTGTGCGAGTGTACGCGTATGTGTGTGTGTGTGTGCGCGCATATGTGTGTGCGTGTGCGTGTATGTGTTGTGTGTGCGTGTGTGCATGTGTGCGTGTGTGTGCGTGTGTGTGTGTGCGTGTGTGCGTGTGCGAGTGTGCGTGTGCGCGCGTACGTGTGTGCGCGTGCGTGCACGTACGCATGCGTGTACGTGCATGTGTGTGTGTGTGTGTGTGTGTGTGTGT
>BQNB010199515.1:0-11056 GCA_026074375.1 Tanacetum coccineum
TTATGAATTTTTAAAACTTTTAAAGAAATTAAATTATAAAAAATACTAAACTAATTTTAAAAATTCTAAAAAAATTACCTAAAATACTAGACCCTAAAACTATCCTAAGAAAAATAAGAAGCCCGAAATTAAGCTTATAAATAAGCTGAAAATAAGCTTAAACGAGCTTATAAGCAAAAGGGGGCAAAACACCCTTATATACCAAAGTGTTTGTTATAAAAGAGGGGTGTATGAGGGTTGAGACCCGGGTTCGAGTCTTGCTCACCCGGGTTTTCACTTATCTCCCTTTTTTTTTTTTAGAAAAACTTTTTAAGCACATGAAAGTGGTCATTCTATATAACTGCAACTTTTTGTGAATGCTTATAAATAAGCTGAAAAAAGGGCTTTTTGTTGGCAGTTTGCTTAAATTGAGCTTAAAGGCTCAAGTGGCTTTTTCTTTTTGACTGTTAGCACACAATAAGCAAGGAAAGTGAACAATAAGCAAACATAGGCAACTAACAATCCTAATAAGCAAGTAAGAGCTAAAATCAACCATTAATAAGCACCTAATAAGCCAGAAAAGAAATTAAGCTATTTTCCTACACTATGCTAAAAAAATCAAAGGCCTAATTTGAGCTTCATTTTAAGCCACCTAGGGGCCAAGCTAAAGTCTACAAATAAGGGGTCTTATAAAAGAGCTTATTGGCTTTTCAGAAAAGCCAAAAGCTTGAGCTAAGGTCCTCTAATAAGCTAGAACAGTGGGCTTAAAGGCAAGCTTTTGCACCAGGGCACTTTCAACAAAGATGTTTGATAAAAAGTGAGCTTAGAAATAAGCACTTTAATAAGCTCAAAACAACAAAGTAATGAGAAACAGATTGAAAGCAGCTTAAGATGAACTTGTGCACAAAGATTCAAGGACTGAAAAACATTTTTGCCATCTGAGAATTGGGAATGAAAACTTGACTATTTTTACTTATGAAAAACTCTTGGAAATAGTTGACAGAATTTGTACAAAAACTAAGGACTCCTAAGGCTTTGGCTAGTTGGTTCTTGCATACACAAATGACATAATTCTAGACTACAACTTCAGGTTTTTTAAAGCTTAAGCAAATAAGCACTTTGAAACTTCTTAAAATTCAACAGACTTGAGAGATCAATTAGGAAACTTTGAAAAACACTTTTTGGACTCAAAAACTTTGGAAAACAGACTCTAATTGGCTCACTAAAGTTAGCCAAAGTTGGCCAAATGGCCACAACCCATGACATTGCCATTTTGACCCATTTTGGGCTTAACCCAAACACCCCCTTATATTTCTAAAAACGGATTTTAGGGCTATTAGGGTCTGAATTAAGCTCAAGTTTTTGAAGAAAATTGTCAAACATATAATATTAAGCAATAAAAAGTAGAAAGCAAAAGCAATTAAGCACTTTGAAAAAGCAAATAAGCAAAAGTGAAAATAGCTATCTAAGGCAGTTTACACTTTAAGCTTAAACAAAAGCATACAATCATTAACAAACATGAATAAGACATAAATAACCAATTTAAGCAAGAATAAGCTAAGAATAACCACTAATAAGCTGTTGCTACAGTAACCATAAGCTGAAAAATTAAAAAGAGAGCATACCTTAACTCCTTGCTCAAAACAGGAGTAAATGAACCTAAATAAGCTCTAATCCTACCCTTAGCTTATAAATAAGCTAAACTAAGCACCCCAATGAGCCATCCAAGACTGCCCATTCATCCATTAGCTTATCAAACAGTAACCTTTTTTTTTCTTTTTAATTTTTCTTAAATTTTTGTATCAAAGTTTAAAACAGATTATAAAGTGGCTTATATTGAGCTTAAAAGTAAGCTTAAAAGAAACAAGAACTTGGAACACAATTTGAAACTTAAATCTCAATTTTCATTAAAAAATTACAAGTACATAAAAGTTTTAACTGAGTTACATTAAAAAAACTAAAACTGAACTTCTAAAATTTACTCTCTAAAAAAAACTACTTTGCCTCAAGGGCTTACAAGAGCTTTTTATAGAAAACGGGCTAAGGTTTCTCTTTCTTCTTCTTTGTCTTCTTCCTTTTGTGCTTCTTTGTAGACACAATTAAGCATATGTGTTTCTTGTATATGTGTAAACACAAGTCCAATCCTGGCCCTTGGTTTTGAGTGTTGCCCACTCAAAGAGTTTTCAACCATTGATGAATTTTGTACTTGGATTGCCAGCGTGGACAAGGACCATGTGAGGGGGGGCTTATGAGAGTAAAGGTTTGGATGGACATGGGGAGGCCAACGAGGTGGAAAGTGACAGGAGGAGGGGATTGAAGTTTGGCGGGAAATCAATGAGAAAGATGTACAGTGTTTTAAAACGGGGTGAGGGTTTGGGAGTTTGTCACAAATAGTCCCTCATGGTATATGATGTTATAGCAATTTTAGTCCATGTGGTGTGTTAATAGTTTGGGGATTTGACAGAAAAGGTCCCCAAAGGTTATAAGTGATCTTGCAAATTAAGTCCTTTTGGTGTATGACTTTTGAGGGTTGGCAGAAATAGCCCATGTGGTATTTCTTTGGTGAGTTGGCAGTTTTAGTCCCTCACGGGCATTTTCTTCATATTCTTCATTAAATAAGTTAGGGACTTGGCAATTTTGGCCCCTAAACTTATTTTTCTTCACTTTTTGACTTTGGATTTGTCGGGGTTGACTTTGGTTGACTTTTTCACACTTGGGCTTTGTCTTGACTTTGTCTTTATCATGCTTTTCCATTCTGTGTCCGGTTTTGTCGTTTTGGCTTCGTTTTTCGTCCTTTTCTTAGATATCCGTTCCTGCACAACACAATTAGCAAAACAAGCATATTTTTGGCATTTTAAGTCTGTTTTTGGTTATTTTAACTTGTTTTTAAAGGTAAAAGGTATGTGTAATTAAACACATACCATGTGATAAGTAAAGCCGGCTCATCAAGGTTAGAAACATAAGAGTCCTTACTCTCGATGTTCTCTAACACCTCATCAAAAATAGGATTTACGTCACTAGAGATGTATTCGTCATCGAATTCGAAAAGAGGGTTCGAGTAAATTTTAACATTATCTTCTGGAACATCCACATCGGATAATGACTCGTCATCACTAGAGGTAAAATCATCATTTGAATCGAAGAGAGGGTTAGAGAAAGTCTCAGATTTTTCCTCATAAACGTTAAAGGGGGAGAAATCATCACATAAAGGTAAATCACAATCACTAACACTCTCGGATGTATCCTCAGACTCACTTGGGATTGGGACAAGGTCCTCAACACTAGACTTTATTAATTCGTCCGATTCCTTTTCAGGAATAGTGCTAAGTTCCTCATTCCCCATGATGAGAGAGTCCTCGGGCTCTAAATTCGGTAAAACGGGTATGATGGCAATAGACGGAGGAATTTTAGAAATAATATATCTTAAAGGAATAGAACTCTCCTCGTCATCGTCATCATAGCAAAAAGATTTGAAACGTTGCGAAGGCTCGATAGTATAGGTACTAAGTTTAGCCGCCTGCTCTAATTGCTGAAGCTCTTTCTTTTTATTAATCTCAATACTCATTCCATTGAATTTACCTTTAAGCTCATCAATCATATTTTTACATTCCCTTCTAAAACGAATATCAATTTTCTCATTACGATAATCTTTAATCCCTAAGTCACTACTTAAACTTAACATTTCATCTAAATAATGCTGCTTAAGATCCTCCATTTCTTGGAGACTCATTTCTTGAAGAGGTGATTGATCGATGCTAGCCGCCTGCTTTTGTTGAAGAAACTTTTCACAAAATGATTGTATCATTAGAAAAAATTCATTCTGTAACTCATTTATTTTATCCCATCCATTGTGTACATCATTTATCCTTTGTTGATTAAGATCTTCTTGATGATTTATGGAATACTGCGGGGGTTGGTCAAAACCGGAATAGCTAGAATTATAGATAGGATTAGGCTCAAAGTAGTTTTGATTCATCGGTTGACATTGATAACTTTCATGAGGACCCCCACAGTTTTCACAGCAAAGATATTGTTGTGGACAACTCGGTGAATTTTGTGGATAATAATTATCACTAAAGTTTTGATTGTAGCTCGGTTCCTGCTCATAGACAAGCGGGAACCGTGGCGGACAATCAAAACCAAAGTGAGAATCGTTCCCACATAATTCGCACAAGTATGTCTCGTACTGAGGTTGTGGAGGTTGATCATAAAAGTCGGGTGTATTATCATACGAAAAAGGATTAGGGTCATGGACAAACTCGTTTCCGGTTCCTACAATGCTACAACTTGGACAATTTCCACCGTTAAACGGACCTCCACACCACGAGCAACCAAAATGGTTATACGAAGACATGTCGAAGAATTAAACGGATAAGAGGATAACGAAGATAAGAATTAAACGATATAAGAGGATAAAGAAGAATATTTTTAGATTTTTATAAAGATAAAAATAATAAAAAATTAAAATTAAAATATATTTTTTTAGGTATTTTTTTAATATTTATAAAAAGAAAAAGAAAAATAAAATAAGAAAAATATTTTTGAATTTTTATTTTTATTTAAAGAAAATAAAATGAAAATATTTTTGGTATTTTAAAAATTTTAATGAAAGAAAATAAAATAAAATAGAAAAAGGAAAATATTTTTGGTTTTTATATTTTTTTTTATAAGTACGAAAATAAACTTTTAAGACGAAAGGATCTCCAAGGCACTAACAACAAACACTTCGCGTAAATCGTACACCTCTCCCCGGCAACGGCGCCAAAAACTGATTCAATCCAAATAGTCTATATAAAATATATTATATATCCTAAATATCTCAAATAGTAATAGTATAGAGAGTATCCCGTTTGATATAAAAATTACTTGAGGACAAGTAATAGTTTATCTCCCGGATGTCGTATCCCGACGAGAGATGAATTTGAAATTCACGAAAGCGTTTTCTTTGATGCTTGAATATCGAATATTTTTGTTTTTGGTTTTAAACTAAAATTTTAATAAAAATAAACTATATTAAAACTAGATAGCAAATAGCAAGCGAATAAACGAAGAAAGATATATTATAAAAGATATGCTTGCTAAGTGTATTGATTAGATCCTTAAGTGTGAATTAAACATACGATTAAGTCCTTATTGATGAACCAATATCTTTCTAACAAATAATCTTCTCACAACGTTGGTTTATAATGAAAACAACTTTTATTAAGATATCGATTACTAAATTAATGCCTAATTATTCTTACGGCTTTTACTCGCTCGAATAACCAAAATAATAATTTAAATACTATAAAAATTACTAATCAATATTTTCTCTTTGTTTATTAATCACACTTAATTCACTAAGCAATTTAACACTTAACAAGCATATGAGAAAATCTACTCGTTAAACATGGCAACTAAACGAACAATAATAAGCATAATAATAATAACAAACATATTAAGCTAATTAAGCTAAAACTACAAATTAATGAAAAAGGAAAAGGAGGAAGAACCCGATTGAAGAAAAACGAATTATTAAACACCTATCTTATAAACTTTATTGTTTATATAATACTTAGTTAATAAAAGCATACAAATTTCTTACTAAAAAGCCTTAAAAACTAAAAAACTTTAAACTTTAATAGTAATAAGTCATTAAGACCCATAAGCGTCTCGCCTAAAGTGTATGGAATCGATTTCATTATACATTAAATGAAACCAAAAAGTTATGATTAAACAAGATGTATTATAAGCTACTAATTATTCTAAAGACCATAAGCTATAAAATTAAAACTTTAGATTAAATCCACCCGGAAACTAATGTGTTCAATCAAGTGAATCAAGTGACGGGATATATTTAAGGAATTAGATCTAAAGACGGGTATATTTAAGAATAAAAATAAGCAATCAAAAATAAGCTAAAATAAGCTCACTCGAAAAGCTCTAAATCGAAAACAAATATAAAATAAGCTAGTCTAAATAAGCTATTAAAGAAGCTTATTAGAATATAAGCTTAAGAGATTTGATCCAAAAATAAGCTATAAGCATGAGCTTATTTGGAAATAAGCTAAAAAGAAATAAGAAAAAGACAAGAGAATAAGCTTAAATAATAATCTAAAGAAAACACCAACCTTTGGAATAAACTTCTTCATTAATAAGCTCAAAATCTTGATTATAATAAGCTAAAATAAGCAACAAAAAGCTTTTACACTAAGCAAACTAATAAGCTAAAAAGACATAAAAATAAGCTACACTAAATCTACACTACTCCTACACTACTTGAAAATTAAACTAAATCCTAACACCCATTCATCTGCTGCTGCGTCTATGTTATATAGGCCCAAAGGGGTGTGGGGGTAGTTTTGTCTTTTCCAGCCATCAAGAACTGTTATAGTGCAAACATGGGGGGGGGGTATTATAGTCATTTCGTCCCAACGCGTTATTAATACGCCAATGATTAGCATCGGACAGCGAACCTCCTAAGCGCCAGCTGGATCCACCAATGACAACGTGCCACGTCAGCTTCTAGAACCCTCAAAACCCGAACCTCGTACTGCTACAGTTCCCGAACCTCATACCAGCATTTAATACCTAATTATTAGTCGCCGCCTCGTGGCGTGCTGTCATTGGACAGCCGCCAGTGACGTGTCACCTGAGCCACCGTCGGACCACCGGTCAACGGTGGCCAGCGACGGTCAACGGTGGCAGACCACCGTGACCATCGCCGGACCACCACCGGACCATCGGTCAACGGTGGTTGACCGCCAGTCACCGATCAGGTCTGGATTTGGGCCGGGTCGGGTATGGATTTGGGTTGGGTCGGGCTGTCATGTGTCACCACCTTAGTGGTGCCACGTGGCACTAGGCTTATAATCCTCACCCCAAGCAAGCCTGGGGATCGAACATGAGACCTTGTGGTTTAATCCTTAAGCCACCCCAAGAGACCAATTGCACTAGGCAGTGGTCTCGTAATACATGTACACAATAAATTATATAACCCCTTTTTGGCCCAGGTCAGATTTGCATTACTAAAAGAGTTCAAAATGGCGTAAATTTTCAAATTAGAAAGGTTCAAGATAGAAAGGCCAGTACCGTTGGACTCGTAATTTCATGCACTTTCCAATGGTATGATCGTGGGATTTTAACGACTTCGTTAGAACCTTGATAAACGTAAAAACGTCGTCGAAAGTCACCCGAAAATTACCGTTTTTGCTTTGTTTCAATCGTTTATACCTATAAGACATAAAAGCACAATACAAACATATTTGCAACATATTTATCCATATTTTAGTGTTTTAGTTCATTTATTAGCATTTTTCAGGGTACAAATGATGTGTGTTTTAGCGCACATCAAGGGTTGTACTAGGGTATCCTACACTAAAGGTGAGTGCATGGTAAGGGTGTGGGATAGTTATATGATCGGTATGACCATCATAACAATTACAGGTTTAAAACATGGGTTAATCCTAATGCATCTTATCAAGCAAATCCTAATACTTACTATGCGGTCTTGGGATGCATCACACAAACAGGTTCTAGATTTTAATATGCTGTCGGTACACTCTCATAATCCTAAAGTAGCTGATACCAATGTTCCAGAAAATGCGATAAAACCATGCATACACATCCGTAATGACGGAATAGACACACATGATTGCTCACTCCTTAACTCGAACAAGCTAAAGGTATAATATCTAAGGGCGAACCTCACATTGTGGGGGTGGAATTTTGAGGGTTTTTGTGCTAGTCATATAAATTCCTATCCATGGGACGCTAGTAATACTCGGTTTTCATTGGTATTTGTCATAAAAAAAATTAATTTTGGTAAAAATCACCCTTTTATGTTATGTTTCGATATATTACCCATCTTTTTAAAGACAAGGCAAATGACAAATGAAAGAATAGTTTCTAAGGCTTATTTCCCCCTACACTTAAGTTGAACATTGTCCTTGATGTTCTCTAGAAGTACCCGTTAAAACAAATAAAGGGAAAAAAAACAAGGAAAAGAAACTAGTACTCCCCTGGTTTACTCAATAATGGAGAAGAAACATGCGATAACTAGTTAAATCGTCCTCCGAGAGTCATCTAATGAAACTTCTTAAGAACTTCCAAGCTTCTCCTTATCAAATATAACCTGTAATCAAAGACAAGACAACTATACCAAGCATAAAACGTGCGTTTTACCAAATATACAATATGAATTTAGGGTTCGACTCGATAGATGAAAGAATTGTTAAACTCATTAGGTTTTTTTGCAGGTTTATAACAGAACCAGACGGAATACCTATATTAAATTGTTGCACAAGTTTTATTTTTAAAATAATTATAAAACATTTAAATGCCGTCGATGGTGACACCCGTCAGTGCGTTGACGTATTACATCTACACAGAAGTTTTACAACATCCCAATGTAGTCACATAATCGTTGTAGTGTAGTAATTGGGCAAAACCGGGGTTATTTATACGTCCACTTCGAGAATATTTGGGAAGGCTTGAACAGGTCTAACAGAATTCTAATGATGAGGGAAGATTCCTATAAGTATTTTTTGTATTTTAATGAAACAGGTAAAATCATATAATTAAAGAAGTGGTTTGAGTTTTAGCTCATAACAAAATAATATCAAACTAATGTGAAAACAATAAATAAAAATTGTTTCTATTTAATCATGTATTACTCCCCTAGCATGTTCTTTAGCGTTGCTTAATGCGATATATTTTGCCTAACGTCACACTTGTGATGATCTATGGAATTATTTCCTAAAGCATGAACAAATTACACAACGAAATACGCCGTCTAATTAGTATGCTGCTAGAGCAACGCACATGCAAGGTAGTATGAAGACTATTACACGGCCCCTAGGATTTACTAATATCCTGTTTAATACATTAAAAGTGGATCAATCATAATAGGGGCAATGAAGAAAGACGACATGATACCTATTGTATCCCTTTAAAACACAATCACGTTTCCTTAACATAACCACAACGTATGTAGATAAAAGCAGGGTTTATTCTAAGACTAACGTATGCACACCACATAAGAAGCAACACCACTCAGATCTACATTCTAGTTGTCCATACAATCATAAATTAAACACCTAATAGGTTTAAGCCAAGCAAGTTAAAATAGCAAGAGGCAATAAATCACCACAATACATAACATTTGAATGATAAAGATAAACCTTACATGATTAAAACATTAATAGGAGAGGTACAATAGGGGTTTTAGGTCCCTAAACTCATCTCTAATAGCATGCTAAATAATTTTATTTTCTAGGTCTTACCCTTCGTTTTTATTATAAAGTTACACCCGTCAAAACCCTAAATCCGGTTTGTATATATTTTAAGAAAAACGACAGCGACGGCTTGCGTTTTAAACGTGACCCGTCGTAAAATGAAATCTTTCGTAGCCTGCGTTAGAGTCGGTGCAGGCGGACGCCGTCTTGAAATATGTTACAACCGTCACTTGATGATTGTTACGGCGTCCAGTATGGCTTGTGACGCCAGCTCCAGGCTCGTGAGCACAAATCTTCAAGATTCTTGTGTTGGTTTGTAAACTACGTCCGTTTCATTCTCCAAATAAGCCTCAAGCACTGTACTTCATCAAAATGTCTTCAAAATGCGAAATACCTGAAAAGGAACGATTAAGTACCTATTTTGGGCATAAACACACGATTTTGGGGGTTAAACGACCCCGAAAAAGTGTATAAAATGACACCTCATCATCAGATCTTTTTTTTAAGAAAGCGTCGATCAAAGCACGACTCTCTTGTGGAATGCTGCCACTAAACCGGACTGGCTGTAAAGTTAATAAATCTCATGTCCAAAATCACTTATTTTGGATAAGCAGACTTAGGGACTCTGGATGTGTAATTAGATATACAATGTATTAGCATTAAAAAAACAATGTTTTTGAGATAAAGAGACATTCTTTCTGGCAAAATACACGTCCAAACACAATTGTCGAATAAAGTTCAAAAGTCATTAAAGTCTATAAATCACCATCTCTGCCACTAAACACAATATTAATTTGAACCTACATATTACTCATCGAAAACTACAAGTTCAATCATAACTAAATCGGGAATTCCAACTTAACCAAACGATTTGCCGTCTCACTCAATTCTCGCAAAAATTATTTTTCTCCGATCGTATTAATTTGAACACACAGTTTTTTAGTCGTTTGTGTGTTTTAATGTATACTACTTATAAAGCACGAATGCGTTCTCTTGTAAACTTAAAAATAAGTAATGTTAGATTAAATTACTTAACTTATAAAAAACAACAAAATTTATTAAATATTTAAATATTTATTAAAGTACAATTTAAACCACTAATTTTCTTCACATTCACTTACTCTTCATGTATTAAATACATAAAAAAAAACGCCCTTAAATGTTGCATCAGGGTCACATCACTTTACTGATTTATTCAAAAGACTTGAGCATTTGACCAATCAACTACTAAAACGCTTTAATGATCAAAATGTATACGTAATAAAAACGTACAGTTATTGTCCTAGTGCAAAATGTAAGATAATAAATTATAGAGTAATAAAATGCGTAGTCATGGTGTTGACATTACAATGAAGATGGTTTTAGAAGTCAAAGAGTTTTTAGGCTCAAGTTGGACGTATTAGTATGATTTATAAAGCAAGTCATTTTCTTTGATTGCCTTTTTCAATACGTTTATACTTTCCCATAAATTGTCAATTATAATTAAAAAGGCTTATGATATATGTACCCCCTAAAATACAATTTGTACCCCCTCGGGTTTTTTGCGGTTTTTTTTTTGTATTTTATTTTTTTTGTATTTTTATAATTTTGTATATGTTATAAAACTGTGACACGGAAAAAACGGAACGAAAAATATAAAGTTTAACAGGTCAAAAGTATGAAACTGTCAAAAATTACGGAACAGAAACTGATAAAAAACTGCGTTGCACTGTAAAAAGGGGGGTACAAAAGGAATCTTTTGTACCTTTTTGTACTTTCTGGCGGGCCAGGGGGTACCAATAGTAGCACCCAATTAAAAAAAGCAAATTGCAAAAATTGTCCTTGTGGTTTGACCAAGTTGCAGGTTTGACAAGAGCATTTTT
>BQNB010199516.1:0-10042 GCA_026074375.1 Tanacetum coccineum
CTACGAAATAACTAACTAGAGCAACACACAAGTAAGGTAGTATGACGACTATTACAAGGCCCCTAGTCCAGATAAACGCGTTTGTATTAATACCTAAAAAGGATCATCCACACACGGGTAAGGTAGTATGAAGACTATTACCGGTGGAATCCTTTCTACGTAATCATGTCTCCCAAGAGCTTACAATAAGGGACTAAACATGCACAAACATCAACAAGAGGCAACAAAGTTAAGATCTACATACCAATTCACATACAATCATAAGCAAACACTTAAAAGATCTAGCCTAGCATGTTCAAGATAGAAGAAGCATAATTATATATCAAACAATAAGACATATTTAAAGATAAGAGATAAAAGAACTTCACTATGATGAATCAAGCAATTGGGGATAGTATAGAAGGGTTAAGAAACCCTAAAATACTCCCAAAGTCTGGTACAACTCGTTATCTTACGAACTAAACCCTAATTCTTCTATCAAAAATGTATATGAAAAACGTAGAATTGAGTTTGTATATATAGAATCCAGGGCGCGACGACGTCGTTATTTTCCAGACGCCATCGTCAAGATAGGGTTTCTTTGGGTCTTCAAACTTGACGGCTGATCCAGGCGCATTCTCCATGATTCAGACGGCGTCCCACTTGAGTCCAGACGTGGTCAAGATTATCCAGAAGGCGTCTCCAGAGTCTGGTCTGGAATCTTTCATCAATCTTTACACCCATTAGCTACCATGTCCGTATTCTTCCTAAATTGAGTCCAAATCACATGTATTTCCACCAAATGTCTTCCAAATGCTAAAAATGCAAAAAGAAACGATTAAGCACATAATTTAGACATTTTTGCATGATTATAAGGGTAAAATGACCCCGAAAAAGTGTATAAAATTACACCTCATCACTTTTTAAATATATTAGGTGATAAAGGCGGTAACTTGGTTAATTCCTACACTAGGCATAGGGTTCCAAACCTACCCTAGTACCCTGCTAATCCCATGTTCAATTAGTAATCTAATAATAGGACTAACATGATCTAAACCACCCGCAATATGACCAAAACCCAGGCTTACATGACAGTCAAAGGATATCCAACGAAATCATAATCTAACAGGAAACAAACATTATAACGTTAGTAACTACATAACTAGGCAGCACTTGAAGTGCTTAGCCGCTTATAGCAACAACACAGTAAGAAATAATGGATGATATCATTGATAGAAAACTCATAATCCTTACAGTATGCGTTTATGAATGATTAAGGACTAAAATACAAGTTTTGTGATCTCCCTTGGACTTTTGGTGGAGTTCTTAGAGGTATGGAAGCCTTGATCGCCCCTTGGAATGGTTGTGGATTGGATGATGTCAAAGTGTCTGAATGAGACCTCTATTTATAGGTTTCGAATACTTTACGGCGTAACCATATGAGGTGTTACGCCGCAAACTCTTTGTGACAACCGTGGTTTGAGCCGGTTGGTCAGTTTGTTTAGAGTTTATTTGAAGTGTTTATGTGTGTTCTTTGTGTGTTTTATGTGTTTTGTGAGAGATGTGTATTCGAGATTGAAGTACATGATTGATGAATCATGGTACTAGTTGAAATGAGATTGAATGGAAAATGAGATCTTTTGTAGCTTCTGCGTAGTTTCAAATGGTCGTGTACGTATTTTTCGTGTACTATATATATATATATATATATATATCTATATATATATCTATATATATATATATATATATATTATAAGAGAGAGAGAGAGAGATGAGAGAGAGTGTTTATGATCAAATGAGAAGTTTTTCTTAAAATAAAAGGATAAGGATAGTAACTATAACCGCATATCCAAGATGCAACGACTTAAATTAGATGCATGTCTATAATCTTAGATGCATTATAACGTATCATAATGTGTTTTCTAGCTTTTAATTAGATGCATATACGTATATTAGATGCATTTTATGATTTCTCTTATTTTTTGCTCCTCTACATGTGCCAAAATCATGAAAATCAATTTGCACCATCTACACAGTCAAATTAACTTTCAAAATCTCAAATGTGCATCTAGATGATAAAAAAATGCATTCTAATGTAAGTCGTTGCATTCAAATTTGTGGTTTTAGTCATTCTCACACTTTTTATTTTATTTTACTTCTCATCTGGATCCCTAATATTATATATATATATATATATATATATATTATGTTAGTATTTTAGTGATTTTAGAGTACTTTCCATTTTTAGAAATGATTAGAAATGAAGGTTTGTTAGAAATCTAGTTAGAAAGTTCAAGGTTTAGCAAAATAAGCAAATGTTTTAACCTAGAATCAAAAATATAGGTATTAAAGTTGTAAATATTAATAAATAAAAAAAATTATTTTTTTAATAGAAAAAAAACGAATTTTAATCAAAGAAAAAGAAAAGGAAAAGATATCATAATTAGATTACAACTTGTTTTTGGTAATTATCTTTTAAGGCCTATAAATACAAATTAAACCTAAACCAAATCACTTTGATTTTTCCTCTCCTTCCCTTGGCTGGTTATACAAACGATTCAAGAATAAAACCCTAAAAATTTTAGGGTTTTGATTTTCAAGCTTAAAGGTATTGTTTTCTTAATCCTTTTTCAATACAATTAATTTTTATTAATGTAACAATCATTAAAGATGGATTAGGGTTTTATAATTATGACTAAGTTTATGTAATTAATTAGTTTAGATCAATCTTAGATCGTTAGGATTGCTTTGGTGATCTTGTGATAGAGTTTTAGGGCTCGGATTGTGCTAGAACGCGAATTAGGGTTTGGCAGAATTTTAGGTTGAATTGTTTGATGAATATCTCCATGATGAATTAATGAAACTTTGATTTTCTTAAGGTTATTTATAAGTTCAGAGAGTCTACTTTTTAAAAAGTCTGGCCTCGCGTGATTTTCAGTCCGGGAGGTTAGTCAAATAATTTTTGCAAGAAAAGTTGTCAAAGCTGTTAATACGGGTCAGATTTAGGTCAGATTACGAGGTGTAAAACCCCTACTTAAAATTAGAATTAAGGGTTTCCAAAACATAGAAGTTAGGTTTTATATGTCTATTAACTTCAGTTCAAAGTGCTAAGGCTAATTCATTGTTTAAGTATGTCTAATGAAGTCAAACTTTTGAGTGTGCGTTCAGATGCGAATCTGGGTAACTTGTAATGATGAATTTTTAATTAAATGGTTACACTTAATATTATTTTTATCTAAAAATCATAGAAGCTCATAACTCATTAGGAAGCTATGGGATATAAGGATAAGTACTAATTAGGTGTTTTAGTATTTTATTTAGGGTCATCTTGTGACTACAAAAACGAGGTAAAATGCAGAAAGTTGAGAAGTAGGTTTTGACAAAGTAACTTGAGGTTAGTAAGTTGTGAAAGGAGTATAGAAGAGTTGGAAACAAGTTAGGATATAGAGTATCCATCGTTGTGATTGTTACATCGACTTGGGTGAGAGACCTAATCGATGGTAACATGTGTGTATTGTTTTGTATAGATTATTTGCAAGGTTAATTGAAGAGTTTGGATTTGCTTTGCATCGAGGTGAGTTTTACAGTCCCACTTTTTACTTATATTTTAGGATGGAAATGATGCAAACTGTTTTTGAATTATGAACCGTGATATGTGTTTTTAAGTGTCGAACTATATGATTGCTATGTGCTATTGCTATGTGATATTAATTGTGGTAAGGCATGTGCATGACCTTGTGTGAGACCCGAACGGACTTAGCTAGTCAAGTGGGTCAGTCTTGCGCGGAGATATTCAGTCTTGCGCGGAGATATTCAGTCTTGCGCGGAGATATTCAGTCTTGCGCGGAGATAATTGTGGGACGGAGGGGTACGATCCACCCCAGATAAATGTGAATTTATGTTGTGATAGAATAGCCATGCATATATGTTCGTAAATGTTGTTTTTGTTGATCGCGGTGTCATAAGTGAGTCTTAAACCTGTAACTCTCACCAACAATTTTGTTGACGTTTTAAGCATCATTTTCAGGTGAGCAAAACGTGTGAAGAGTTAGGAAGAGGAATTAGCTGGACCATAGGCTTGCATTGCGGAATCTATGTTCATTTGTTTTGTCTTGGTTGGTTGCACTATATGAATTTGAATGATAAATGTTGTAGGTGTTATCATGACACTTTGTGTCTTTTATATATTGGATTTTAATTCATTTAGTATTTCTCTATTTTTCTCTATTGTGAGCCATGTGTTGTGGATGATGCCTATTGATAAGCCTTGTGATTCCGCTTGGCGGGGTGTGACAGATGGTTCTACTGGTTCAAAAACTAGTATTCGTCCACACATGCTATTTTTTTTAAAACTGACCACACGGATTCCGATATTTATGTGGCTACTAAATGTACCAGGATAAATCATAAAATAAACAGCCACACTTGAACTCATTTTGTGTGACCATTTCGGAATTTCATTGTCACACATTTGAATATTTATGTGACTAGAGGTAACTGGTAATTTTTTGTTGATTATTTAGTCACTTATAATTTGGGACGTGTGACAGATACAAATAAGTTTGAAACATTAGTCACACTATATATATACATATGTGACAAATATATGTCACACAATTGAACAGTGTGACCAAAATCCATATATGGTCACATGAAGTAATTGTGTATGTGGCTAAATCATATAGTCAAGTTTGTCACACATTATTTAAAAGTGACTGCTATTTTTTGCTGAATATTTAGCCACATATGAATTTGAAATGTGTGACAACTGAAAAGTAAGTTTGAAGCATTAGTCACGATATACATTTAAAAGTGACAAATATATGTCACACACTTGAACAGTGTGACCAAATGTCATATATGGTCACACTAAACCATAGACATACATGATTAAGTGTAACCAAAATTCGATACATATGGTCACGTAAGTTAATATGTGTGTCTAAAGTTTAGTGTGTGTTTGCTTGCCAAAACCTAATATGTATAGTCACATTTAATTGTAGCATAATCATGTGACTATAGGCTTTACAATAGTCACACCATATCCCTCCAAAATAATGAAATTTCCCCCTTTTAACATTTCACTTGTCCCGCCTCTATTTTTCCCCAAAATCAAAACCTCCCTCCAACACAACACATTCTTCACAGATCTAAAAACATTTCATTCATTTCTCCTTTTGAGCAGGATTTTCCCCCTGCTTTTTTCTCCTTTTGAACCAAAACCACTATCATACTTTTCTCTCTACTGATTCAGTTCATCCAGATCTCCAAATCACACAACCTCCCTCACACATCAAACCCAAACCCATTGAACGACACAATTTTTCCATTGACTTTTAATTAAATGCTTGAAAAGAGTTGTAGAACTGCTCACATTCCGGCCATGGCGACCTACTCCACCATATACTGAAAAAGAAGGTTCGTGTTTAATTATGGGTTCCAAAACCAGATTCTTTAATAATTTTGTTACATTGGTTAGAGTTTGATTATGGGTTTTGCTAATCTTTTGATTTTCAATGGTATATGGTTTTGGTGATTTTTGTCGAAGAAGACATGTTGGGAGGCGTCATTAGAAATATGTAAATAAAGTTTTTATTTTTAATGTTAAAAATGTGAAATTAGGGGTTTTACTTTTGTGGGTTTTTAATGTTAATTGTTATTTTTGAACAGGTTTGCAGAAAGAGGATAATAGATTCTGATTGTGCTCCTACAACAAACAAAACAAAGCATCAAAACTGGATTGACACAAAGGTTAGAAGAAGTACAAGTTTTGTAGTTAGTTTTATATTTTGGGATTTTGTTTAATGTTTTAATATGTGGTTATGAACATGAAATTGTGATTTTGAGACAAGCCGAAAGTGGATGTTTATAGTTTTTAGCTTATAAGCTTAAGTTAATAGGCTATAATACATTAGATCTAAAAAGTTGGCTTATTTGCCTTTTCGGTTTCAAATAAGCCCATCAACCTGAATATCAGCTGCTTCAAACAAATTAAGGTCTTTATGATTTATGTAGAATGTCACATGTTTTGTTATTGTGTAGCAAAATTAACTAGAATGTATCTGATGTTAGATTTTTTTAGGATTGGTAGGTTAATAATAGAGGTATGTAAATTGATGTTTTGGTGGCATTTATATCGAAACGTAAAGAAGAACATGTTGTTGGCTAATAAAACGAAAAATTCATCAAAAGTATCGGAAACGGTGTGCCTGACATATGTCTAATTGAAAATCTAATGTGATTGCTTGCGGTTTCTATTCTATTTGCATTGATTTTCTTTTTTGCTATTGAATTGTGATTTTCTGATGTTTGACCCGTTGAATTAACCCTTTATTAACATAAGAAAATTTGATTGACCTAGGTCTGTTTAAAGTCTTCATTATTCTAACCGGGTTTCCTTTATGAATTTTCATATCTCATGCAAATTAGGACGATCAACCTCCGACTGCTGTAACTCCTACCAACTGTGTCCCGTACTCAGGCCCACCTCTAAAGAATGATGTCAACTTCTTTCTAAAGAATCAGCCAAACTATGATCTTTTTGCGTCAAACCACTAAGAAAGAATTGTTAGACGTTTTAGTTGTCGCCAAACATGGAATAGCAATATCCCGGAGTGCAGCAAAAACTACATGCCCACTTATCAGGTCAACTAACATTTCGGAATCTGATAGGGTTTTCTGTTTCTGTTGCTCTCCCAGTTGTTAAGAAGGACAAGAGTAAGTACCACACTATTATTAGCTCTTCTAGATGTTCTTTATAATTGGTATTATATTTTTATCTAATATAATGATAGAAAGTGATTTTGGTTGTGAGTATCAAAACATAGATGGGCAAAATATAAAATATATATAGTAAGATTAGTCGTGAAAGTAGACCAGTAATAATTAGAATACTATGATCCTAAGGTTTTGATTTATATGGTTCTTATTTGAGTTTAGATAAGGGATTCTTTCTACATTTTCGAGGTTAAAAGACGGCTACTTTGTTGCAAACGTTGGTTGACGAGGTTTATTTATGTTATGCGTTAAATCGGATGCGTTGTGACCACAATCGCGAGGTAAGGAATACCAAGTTGGAGGTGATGTTGAATGGAGTCATGATCCGTCCAAACCACACCTTAAAATATATATAATATATAATAAAATATAAAATATATATAGTCATAGACAGAAACAAGAGTCAGTAAAAACCGAGAAGAAAGTATAGAATTTTCCCAGGGTCGTTTATATCCCAACAGAGGCTGGGGAACTGGAAAATCGATACAGTCGAAGATTTGAGTTTGAAGGAGAAAAATGATTTGAGAGTGCAGGAAGTTAAATTAAACAATAATAAACAAAAACGTTTAAGAAAAACCTAAAAATTATGAAATTAAGCTAAAAAACGAAAGCACGAATCCCGAACAAAGGGGGAAAAACCTAAAAACTTCAAAATTAACCCTACGAAGAAATCTTTGCTTCTAAACTACTCTAGGGGACGAATAACGAAGAATGAAAAAGACTAGACCGAAAACGGAGTTCGTTTGACCCAAAAACGAGTCAAGACAAATTCCGTACCCGGACCCGTTCTTTAAAAATTGAAAAGTTACAAAAATGACCCTACGAAAATTTTTAAATTTTTCCTACAAACTATATGACAAAATAAAATTTTCTAAAAAAGAAAAATATTTTTTTGATAATTTTAAATTATTGTATTTTTTTATGAAATTTTAAAACATTTTTTTCTTTAATTATATAAACTAAATTAAATTGAAAAAAATACTAAGACTATTTCAAAAAAATTTTAAATTTTTACAAAAAATACAAGACACTATAACACTCCTATGAAAAAATAAAGAACCAAAAAGTTTGCTAATAAATAAGGCCCAGGAATAAGCGTTTACAGCTTATAAGCATAACAAGCCAAATCCCCTGTAAATTACCAATCCCTTGGGAAACTAACAGAAATGATACCCAGAGGGCCAGCGGATGATTTGTGAGTTTTAAAAAGGGGGATCGTATCGATGGGTCCCGGGGTTCGAGTCTTGCTCACACCGTACCCTTGTCATTCCCCAATTTTTTTTTTTCGAAAACACCAAAAGCAAAGTGGTAAGCTCGTTGGGTCTTAACAACTTTGTCAACTACAACTTTTTGTGATAAGCTCTAAATAAGCTGAAAAATCAGCTTAAAAATGACAGTTTTGCTTAAAGAGGACTTAAAGCTAAATTTGGCTAAGTCATTTTGGACTTGTGGTCGAATAAGCTAAGATTGGACTAAAATAAGCTAAAGAGGGCTCCTAAACTATCCTAAATAAGCTATAAAAAGTTAAAAGCTTAAAGCTAGATAAGCTAGAAAACAGCTTAAGTTGACAGAAAACTAAAACAAAGCTTAATGGCTAAAAACTTAACTTGTTGGACAAATAAGCTAGGAAAGAGGCTAAATAAGCTCACAAACTAACTAGACTAACCTAAAAAGCAACTAGGAGTCAAATAAGCTTATTAAAATAAGCTGAATAAGCAAGAGTGAAAAATAAGCAATCCTACACTAAACTAAGCTAAAAACAGTGAAAGGGCAAGTTTGAGCTTAAAATTAAGCCATCAAATAAGCTTACTAAGAGCTGAAACTAAAGGGGCTTATACAAGAGCTTATAGGCTCTTGAAATAAGCCAAGAACTTGGGCTTAAGTACACTAGAAGCTTAAGAAAAAGGGGCTTAAAATCTCCCCTTTGCACCAGGGGAGATTAAAGCTTAACTCAAGTGGCTTATTTGACAGCTTTTTAAAAGTTGTCAAATAAGCTCAAAATAAGAAAATAAGCTCAAACAGATAGAGTGTATTATGAAAGGGACTTGTGCACCAATTTTTAGCTTTTAAAAACCATTTTAGCTTGCTGAATTTGTTAGGTGAAAAAGAGCTTTTGGATCTTTTAAAACTGCTACAAGCAAACTTGGTGGATTTGACTCAAAAAGTCAAATGACACCAAGGGTTTGTTATAGCTTGTTTTTAACACACAAAACACACACTTTTAGAAACCAAAACTCAAAATCCAAGTGCTTATGAATATAAGCACTTGGTGTTTTCTTAAAACTCACAGTTTCAACAATGGCTTGAAAAGCTTTGAAAAACAAATTTTAAACTTAAAGACTTTCAAAATTAGCTTAATACCAGCTTATCACTTAAGCTAAAACTATTTGAGTGACCACAACCCATGCACAAAGCATTTTGACCCGTTTTCAGGCTTATGCCAAACACCCCTTTAATTTTTAACAAGTGACTTTTAAAACTGTTAAAGCTAAGTTAGACTAAAATTTTAAAAACATTAATACTACTTATGCAACTTAGGACTATAAAAAGATAAAAAGCAAGATAAATAAGCACTTAGAAAGAGGAGAATAAGCTAGACAGAATAAGCTTAATTTTGACAGCTTTTAGCAACTTGAAAGTAAGTGAAAGAAAAATTAACTACAAGGCATATTTAGACTTAAATGAACATTAATAAGCACAAATAGAACAGAAATAAGCTAAGAATAAGCTAATAAGCCACTTGCTACAGTAATAAGCAAAGTTTAAAAGAAATTTACCTTTAATCCTTTGTTCAAAAAGGATTCTTTGAAACCTAATTAAGCTCTAAATCCTACCCATAGCTTATAATTCAGCTTAAACTAAGCTGAAAACCCAATAAGCCTTCCACATTTGCTCATTCTTCCTTAGCTTTTTCAATCCAACAGTACTTTGCCTTAGAGTTTTTGAGAAAATGTTTTATAAAACAGATTATAGAATATAGGAAAAGTAAAACAAGAAACTTAGAAGCTCAATGTGTAAAATTAGCTCAACTGAATTTTCATTAAAATTTTGAGTACAAGTACATAAAACACTTTAAAACTGGAAAATTCAAACTTAAAACTCTCAAAGCTATTAAAACTTACTTAAAACTACATAAAAACTCCTTTTTAGCCATATTGGCTTTACAAGGCTTTTATAGAAAAGAAAACGACTAGGACTTTTTTCTTGGCTTCTTGCAAGTGTGTTTGTTTGTAGACACACAAACACACTGTTTTTGTTGTGAGAGTGCAAAGTCACAATGATCCTG
>BQNB010199517.1:0-11055 GCA_026074375.1 Tanacetum coccineum
AAAGCTTCGCTTGCTTGATCTTCTTATATGATCTTTGGATCATATGGAGCAGATAATGTTTGCTCAATTAGGTTATAGAAAGAAGAAGTGGGGGATGAGTTAGAATGAAGTATATGTGCTCCAATTTATAGTGTTAGCAACACTTAGAGGCCAAGAAACTTTGATAACCAGGTTAGGACACATGGGGGGTGATGTGGAGAGGCTAGGGGATGAGTAAAGAAGGCTAGAATGCAAGGTGGAGGTGGTTCTAGATGTTTTGTTTGATTTTTACATGGCCATTTACAAACCGTAATTCCGTTGAAGCTCAAACCATCGAGCATTGTTAGATATTTGAGTCCTATACAACGTTTAGTTTTACATATTTGAGGGTTACTATAGAAAAAGTTCTGTAACTAATTCATTCGACGTCGAATCGGGCTGATTCCACCGACAAAATGATCACAAGACATAAGGTTACAACCTAGTGTTTTCACTTAATATCCAGATCCTATTGATATTTCTCAGATCCTATGTTTTATAGACTGATCCGATTCTGAATTAGGGCCTAGTTTTAGGTTTTAGGGTTTAATTCTTGAATATTGTTGTTGAAATGATGATAGGATATGATTGTTAATGTTGTAATTTAAGTTATTACAACTTATTTGAGTGTTGGTTTGGGGTTATGATGGATAAAAACCAAGAAACGGGTCATGGTTTAGTATTTTGCTCGGGTTAGGGTTTCTAACTTTTGTATTAGGGTTTTGAGTGTAAAAAATGTGTATGAAAGCTTATGAATAGAATAATTAGGGTTTACATATTGTATATTGAGTGTAGTAGCTTGCACAAGAGTGGTGGTGAAGAAACTGGAATGAAAACGAAGGTAAAACAGCTATTTTAGAGATCATGCTTAATGAATTGTACATTGTGCTTTTAAGGACTTGTACTTTGACTTGGAGGGAGTTTATATTTCAAATGAGATGTTATATTACTTGTACATATGGTTTAGTAGTTTGTACATTCACTTAATCTTTCATGAATTTAGGGTTTAGAGGCATACGATAACGGTTTAAAGCCCGTTTTGATATAACGTTGTGAATGGTACATTATAGGAATAATGTACTTTGTAATAAGGAAATTAAGATATTGACTTGACATTTTATGATATTTGCTTGACATATATGAAGACAAGATTTCCATAGATAGGTTGCGTGAGCTCGTCTACTTTAGTTATGTAAGTTACATGACATACTGAGATATTGACAATGCAAGTAATGTAATAAAGCAAAAATTTCCCCGTATAAATGTGATCATAGTAAAATTGGGTGATGAAAATTCTTGGGTTGTTATACGTTCTCATATATATCTTGTGCTATTGATCTATGAAGTAACACTCTTAGACCCATATTCCGCTGCAACCCAATTTGGGGGTGTTACAATACATGTTTTCGGTGGCGTTATTTGTATATATTTAATCATTTCTCATGAACTTTTGATACTTAATAGCATGAAATATGTGCAGGTTCACTTGAAGATATTCCGAGCTCAAACACAACAAAGATCGAGTATTTATACACTAAGGAAAATAATATACAAGAAAATATAATGATCAAGCTCTAAAGTGCAAATGTGCGCCACACTTATCCCTTGTGCGCCACACTTCCTCTCAAGTCATGGAATTAAAGACTAAGTTAATTGAACGCATTAAATCCACAAGTACGCCGCACAATTTCCTTTGTTCACTGCACTTTCTATCTGACAATGAAGATTAAATGAAGACTTAAATGCTACTACATTAATACCTTAAGTACGCCGCACAAATTCTTTTATGTGCCGTACTTCTTCACTAAACATTTTATTCCCTCGCATTTAATCACCAAGTACGCCGCATAAATTCCTTTGTGCGCCGCACTTTCACCCCTCTCTCAGCCTATAAATAGAGGCCGAATTTTCATTCAAAAACCATTCCATAATCTCTTCATCCATCCATTCCTCAACTCATACACACTAATCTCCCTTATAAACCCTTTTCCAACCAATCTTCAAGCATAAACACCATATCCTTTGAAGAATCAAGATCAAACAACCAAGAACGCGGAAGAATATCATACTAGTTTAGTGAAATTATAAAGATTGTTATTAAATCAAGTTATGTTATGAACTCCTTAGCCATGAGAGGCTAAATTTCTCATGACTATTCGATGATGTTATGATAATGAATAAGTGTTTGGTATGATCGTGATCTCTTTAATCTCAAGCATATGTTGCAATCCTATTATATCCCGTCTTATTAGTTTTGCTTATCAATCTTAGATTATATAATTATATCGGTATAGGTCGAAAGACCCGTTATGGTCTATGTGGTTTTAAAGATTTATCTATGATCTTTAACATCTGTGTCGAGAAATCCACTTTCGTAAACTGATAAACAAAATAAGCTTCGATATATTAGAAACTAAATTATTTGGGTGACACATTTGGTCTAGTTAACTAAATACAAGTCTTAAGTTAATCAAGTTAATTTGTAAAAACGTTTTCTGACGAGAAATACTTTTTATAAGTTAAGGTTCCATCTTCGAGGTCTTAATCATTTCCAACACTTATAAATTATTTTCAACTATTCGAGTAGTTATTTTTATTATCACTGGTAAAAAGTTATTTACAAAATTGTTAAAGTCTCTTTTCTGATTATTTAAATACTACTCAAATCCTTGTGGACGACCTGGTCTTACCTAAAAAGATTATACCACATACATGGGTTATACTTTTACCCGTGTGTTTCCCTATAATAAAATTGGTATTTTCAGTCATTATAAATTTAAAGCTTTTGAAACACATCAGATTCCATAGAAGACACCATGTAATTTCTATACTTTTGTAATCATTTAATTTTTCGTATCATTCGGCAAAACGTTTAGTTTACATTGGTTATTTGATCACGCTTGTATAATTACAATGGTTATGGGCTAATACCCTTGGGTATTAGCCATCTTAATGAAGATTTAACGTTTGGTTTGTTTTAAACTCGATTTCTTAATTTATCGTTGAAAGTTTAATTATGTTTATCACCTAGTACTTGTTTACGTGTTTGAGTATGCGACCTATCATTCAACTAGGTCTAGTGATACCTAACAAGTAATCTAGATACTAGGATAGCTCTCTATATCGTGTTTTATATAACTGAACCAATATGATCATAAATAATGTTCTATCTTTTCCCTTTAAATTATGAGCTTAGTTGGACCGGTAGGTGACCCATATGCTTCAACAAGTATGTTCTTAATTAATTGGTAAGGACTTGAATAGTGAACTACCAATATATAAACGTAGGATGAGCTTTGAACTGCTTTCATTAGCTGATTCTTTCCCCCAGCTCTTTTCGACCGACTCCTCAGAGAAATCCGAGCCTTTTCTTAATATGAAAACGAATCTCTAACCGATGCTTGGCTTCGTATAAAAGAAATGCTCCGAAACTGCCATGGTCATAATCTGTCCAAAGGAAATATTATCAAAATCTTTTATCATGGTCTTAGCAAAATAACCCAAGAAGTTCTAAATGCCGCAGCTGGTGGTATCTTTCTCTATAAAACACCAAATCAAGCTTATCAGCTTCTCGAAGATAAAGTCTTACTCAAGCTCTATTGGGCTAAAAATCAATAAACCAAATCATCTCTTAAGAAAACCGTTGCTTTCGCCAATGAAGGTAACAGTAATACCGACACTGACAAAATTATAGCCCGAATGGATGCCATGACCATAAAAATAGATGCTCAGTACAAAGAACTCCAATCTCGTGCTAAACAACCAACACCCGATCTTGACAATGATGACATGCCTATGTCTCGTGAAGAAGAAGCTAAATTCATGCAAACTGTCTGTAAGACTCATTTTTACAATGATTACCGCGACCGAGACTCGAATAGCGATAATTGGCGCTCAAACGGACGGAGTGATTACAATCGAGAGAACTACCGATCCAATACCGATGATAAACCTTACGATCTTCAAAACCAATTCAACGATTTCATGAAATATCAACAATCAACCAACGCTTTTGTCAAAGAAACATTCATAGAACTTAAAACTCAACTCGAAACAGTAGCAAAAAATCATCAAGCTTCAATCCAAAACCTCAAAATCAAGTTCGACAGACTAGCTAACAAGCAATCTGGTCGACCTTCTAGATCTCTTCCAAGCAACACTCAACCAAACCCATGAGGTGGCAACTATAAAGCTTACCAACCACCGCAAGCTCGTAATGAGCATGTGAATGTCGTATTCACAGGAAGTGGTAAATCCTATAATCCACTAGATAACCCGGATGATCAATAGAATAATTCCGAAAACCCTATCAACTTCGATAGCGACGATGAAGACGATGAACCTACACCACAACCAAAAACTCAACCCACCAAACCAGTCAAAGAAACACCGTTACCCAAACCATACAAACCAAAGATCCCGTATCCTCAATGCCTTAGAAAAGGAAAAATGGAGGACCAATACGAAAAATTTCTCGACATGATCCAAGCCGTCCGAATTAACTTACCTCTTGTTGACGTCTTAGCTAGAATTCCTATGGCAAATTCCTCAAAGAACTCATAAGCAACAAGCATAAAATCAAACAAATTTCTTCCGCTTTCTTAAGCAATGAAAGTTCAGCGATGATCCAAAATAAAGTTCCACCAAAACTCAGAGACCCGGGAAGTTTCCTCATTCCATGTAATTTCAGCAAAACTTTCTCCTGCAATGCTTTGGCCTATCTTGGTGCTATCATTAACCTTATGCCATATTCCTTATAGGCAAAACTATCTCTCGAAACTCTTAAACCTACCAAAATGAGCGTAAGATTAGCCGACAGATCATTTTAATACCCTGTTGGAATAGTTGAGAATATGCTCGTCGAAGTTGGTAAATTCACCTTTCCTGCTGATTTCGTTATTCTCGATATGGAAGAAGATAACAAAGTTACCCTCATCTTGGGACGACCTTTTCTTTACACTGCTGATTTAGTTATTCGAGTTAAACAAAAATAACTCAATCTTGAAGTTGGGACTGAACGAATGATCTTTAATATCGACTATGCGATGAAACACTCTTACTCAAATGATGATACATGTTTTAGTATCGATGTTATTGATAAAATCTTATAGGAAGATTTTGATGCTCTTCTAGACGAAGGAAGCAAAATCCTCCATTCCATCGAAGGAACCCTTCTCGAAGAAGAAATCTTTTTCGAATTCAATGAATTCATGGTAATGACTGCCGATGAAAATTCTGAATCTGAATCCGATACCGAAGAACCACCATTTGATAAAATCACCATCAACACTGATTATAAAATCAAGACATCTCTCAAAGAACCTCCTACGGATCTTGAACTTAAACCCATTCCTGAAAATTTAGAATATGTATTCCTGGAAGAACCATCTTTTCTCCCTGTGATCATATCATCTAAACTCTCTACTTAAAACAAAAGCAAACTTGTATCCGTCCTTAAAAAAAATAAAAAAGCCTTTGCTTGGAAAACAACAGACATTCCTGGTATCTGTCCATCATTCTATAAACACAAGATATAACTTATGGATGACAAGAAACCAGTTGTCCAAAAACAAAGAAGGCTAAATCCAAACATGCAAGAAGTTGTTAAAAAAGAAATCGTTAAACTCCTAGATACTGGTATTATTTATCCAATTGCCGATAGTCCTTGGGTTAGTCCTATTTACTGTGTACCAAAGAAAGGCGGTATTACAGTTGTCACCAACAAAACGATGAACTTGTTACACAAGAACCGTTAGGGGTTGGCGAGTATGCATCAATTATCGTAAACTCAATGAAGCAACCGTAAAAGATCATTTTCCTTTGCCGTTTATGGATCAAATGTTAGAAAGACTCACAGGAAATAAATATTTCTGTTTCCTCGATGGTTTTTCCAAATATTTTCAAATTCCTATCGATCCTATGGACCAAGAAAAAACAACATTCACATGTCCTTTCAAAATATACGCTTATAGGCGAATGCCGTTCGGGCTATGCTATGCCCCAGCTACATTCCAAAGATGCATGTTGGCAATCTTTCATGATATGATCGAAGAATCCGTCAAAGTATTCATTGACGATTTCTTCGTCTTTAGAGACTCTTTTGACAAATGCCTAAACAACCTCAATAGAATGCTCCAGCATTGCAAAGATGCTCATCTTGTCCTTAATTGGGAAAAATGTCACTTCATGGTCAAAGAAGGAATTATGCTTGGACACAAGGTGTCTAGCGCAGGGCTTGAAGTCGACAAAGCAAAAATCAACATAATCTCAAAACTTCCACCCCCTACTAATATCAAAGGTGTTAGAAGCTTTCTTGGACATGCCAGTTTTTACCGATGCTTCATTAAAGATTTCTCAAAAATTACCCGACCTCTAACTAAGCTGATTGAAAAAGATACTTCATTTGAATTCGATGATGAATGTCAAAAAGCATTTAAATTATTGAAAAAGAAACTCACATGTGCTCCTGTGATCGTAAGCCCAAACTGGAATCTTTTGTTTGAACTTATGTGTGATGCAAGTTATTTCGCAGTTGGAGCCGTCTTAGGTCAAAAAGATAGTAAAAACTTCCACCCGATCTACTTCGCAAGCAAAACTCTAAATCCTGCTCAACAAAAATACACCGTAACCGAAAAAGAACTTATGGCTGTAGTTTTTGCATTTGACAAATTCAGATCCTATCTTATTCTATCAAAAACTATCGTTCACACCGATCATTTAGCTCTAAAGCATTTATTTAAGAAACAAGATGCTAAACCACATCTTATTCATTGGATACTACTCTTACAAGAATTTGACATAGAAATCAAGGATAGAAAAGGTACAAAAAATGTCGCAGCTGACCACTTGTCCCGAATTGAAAATGACAAGTCAAGTGATGACAGTGAAGTGGATGATAACTTTCCTGGAGAGACCCTTATGGAAATCAACACTAAAGATGAACCATGGTTACCAAAAGGGATGACGTACCAACAAAAGAACAAATTCTTCTCTGACCTCAAACATTACTTCTGGGAGGAACCTTACCTCTTCAAAGTATGTTATGACGGAATGATCATACGCTGTGTATCTGGACTAGAAACCCAAACAATCTTAGATCAATGTCATCACGGACCAACCGGTGGACATTATGGACCAAATGTAACCGCTAAAAAAGTCCTAGATTCAGGATTTTACTGGCCGACAATCATAAAGCAAGCTCATACTCTAGTTCAACTTTGCGAAGCATGCCAAAAGACGGGAAATATATCAAAACGTGATGAGATGCCCTAGAACAACATTCAAGTATGTGAGATTTTCGATATATGTGGTATTGATTTATAGGACAATTCCCAAAATTGCATAAATTTGAATACATTCTTGCCGCTATTGATTACGTATCTAAATGGGCCGAAGCTCAGGCTTTACCAACCAATAATGCCTGAGTAGTTATAACCTTCTTAAAGAAACTATTTTGCCTTTTCAGAATGCCCAAAGCTCTAATCAGCGACTGAGGTACTCACTTCTACAACAAAATAATGGAAAGAACCATGAAAAGATATGGAGTTAACCACCGTTTCTCTACATCATATCACCCTCAAACTAGTGGTCAAGTCGAAAACACGAACAAAACTCTTAAAAGAATTCTTGAAAAGACTGTTAAAGACAAGCCTGCTATTTGGTCAAGAAAACTTAATGACGCTCTGTAGGCTTTTCACACTGCTTACAAAACACCTACCGGTACCACACCTTACAAACTTATATATGGAAAGAACTGTCACTTACCATTTGAAATTGAACACCGTACATACTGGGCCTTAAGGAATTGTAATCCAGATCTGATCACTGTTGGTGAAAAACGAATGTTTTAGTTACACGATTTAGATGAATTTAGACATCAAGCCTATGAAAACTCTCAATTATACAAAGCAAGAACCAAAGTCTGGCATGATAGAAAACTACAAATAAGAAAAGAATTCAAACATGGAAACAAGTATCTGCTCTTTCACTCAAAGTATAAATTTAAACAGACGAAACTCAGATCCCGTTGGCTAGGATCATACGTAGTAAAACATCAATATCCATTCGGATATCTTGAACTCTATGGAAAAAATGGAAAAACATTTATTGTTAATGACCATCGACTCAAACTATATCATGAAGAAGAAGATCATAATAACCAAAGGGAAGTAGTTACTCCCTTCTTTCCCAAATGACTCACCAAGTTCGAGTCTAGCTAACAACTCTCTTAAAAATTAAGCGCTTATCGGGAGGCAACCCGTGATTAACTTAAGTGTGGAGGAGTCCCTCCTCCATTCTTCCATTTATATCCTTTATTTATTTTCTAGAAAAAACAACAAAAATATTTTCTTTTTGTGTGCTTTTTTGTATTTATTTTTATGCAGGTTATATAACTTGAAGATTTAGAAAATTATGAAGTCTGCTCAAGAATAGCTCTCTCGCAGCTATACATTTCTCTATGCCCCGGGAAGTACCGTTTTCCCTTAATTTTCCCTATTTTATCTCTATTATCTGTTATCACATTGAGGGCAATGTTCAACTTAAGTGTGAAGGGGAGCCAAATAGGGAAAATTAATCATATCCCTCCATTTTTGCCCTGCCAAAATTTTTTACCAACTGATATTTTCAAAAACAAAAATATATATATGCTTTCAAAATTAAAAAATGCTCTTAGTAAGGCAAATCCAACTGGATTGACACTATAGCTAGCATAACCCAGTCCACTAAATTGTGAGAATTATTAAGCCTTTAGAATATTCGGGTACCCACCTTTGGTACCCAAGATAATTGATGCCTTTAGCTTGTTTGAGTTAAAGAATGAGCAATCATATGTATCTATTCCATCGTTATGGATGTGTATATGTTGTTTTGTCGCCTTTTCTGGAACAATGGTATTGGTTGATAATTATTATGAGTGAGTCGGTAATTCAGAAGCTCTAGAACTTGTGCTTGATCATCATTTACTATACCAAAGCCTGATGAATCATATGTTATGAATTCTGCAAGTTTCTGTTCTTGTAAGCACTCCCTTTAGTGCTTTGTTACTAAAATACCTAAGTAAGAAGTTAAATTTAAAAGACGAAGTTCTGTGTCAAGCCTTAGTTATTATTATATAGCCAACTCTATTGGTAAATATATATATATATATATACGAGTGGCAAAACCCGCCCGATGGGCGGGTATGACTTTTGATTGTCATTTACATTATTTATGTCTTTAAATATTGTTTTGTATGACTTTTTAAAGCATAAACATTGTATATATACGTAGCCAAATATAAGTAAAATTGATTCGGCATAATATCATGTTCATTTGAGCATTTTACTAAATGTCCTCTATCACTTTCTCTATATTAGGTGGGAGTTCAGACCATGATGTTCGCTTTGTGGGCATTGTCATCTCTAACTGAAATCCCCTTTGTCTTTAATATTTAGTTTTTTTTGCTAGACCTGCATAGAATTTCAATGTTCAAAAGAAATATATTACTATAAAGAATACAGTTCTTTAACATTTGTTTTCTTGAGAATGGAAAACTGTATCACATAAACGCGTTTTATATGTTTTGTGGAAAATAAATCTCCTTTTTTACAAATCTGAAAACACAAAAATAAGAAAAAAATTCCAACTAAACGCAACCTGGGTATCTCCACCTCAAAAACTAATGAAAATCTAAAAATGAATAGTAATATAAAACATTCTTTGACTCACAACATAAGAGAATTGCCCACCCGACTGTCCCACTCATTTTACCATGGGTATATCCGTTCAAAAAATAAGTGCACGCATATGTGAATGTATTATCAAATCAAAATGGTTCTAAACTTAAATGTCAATAATTTACAATATAAACAACCGTAAATCCATGATTACACTTGATGTAGCTTCACAATAACAAATTCATATTTTCCTCACAAGTTCTTGGTGCGACTATAAACACTAACATAAAACTCACCACTGGTCATACGTAACCCTTTGCACACCAAGACTGACTGCAACCAGAACCAAAATTGCCTGCACATGAACCAATTCCACTAGAGTTAACAACACAAAATCTGAATTCAAAGAATCTATATACCATTTGACAAACAGTAACATAACATATAATTTGTACATGCTGAAATCCACAAGTTTATCCAACGTTATAACCACTCTCTAGCGAATTATATTAGACTATCAGTCATAATGTAAACAACTTATCCCTATAGTGCATGCAACAAGTCCTGGCTTATCTCTGTAATCCACCCTCCCACATAGTAGTATCAAAGCTTCGATATACCAGGGCAAGGCCCCAAATATGAAACCAACAAAAAATCTACATGAGGACCAAGTTAAAAATTAGCAAAGTGTTATTATAAAATGATCTATAGTGTATGTATAAGGTTTCTTGTTAGTGTGCACTTAAAGGAACCAACCAATACCACAACCACAGCAGGGAAGGCGGTGGTGTACTATTATCACAGGAGCCCTATGAGCATTCATAATGCCTGTCAAAGTATCAAGCATCGGAACATTAATGAGCAATAAGTAAACAAAGTAAAATAGTTCATTTACACTTTCTCATATGGAGCTTCGGTTATTCAAAACTCAACTACAGTTATTGTAACGCCCCGACCCAAAAGGGTAGAAATATTACAAATATGGTGTGACATCAAAGCATACATAATCATAACACAAGCATAAACAGCGGAAGTCTTAAATAAATAATCAAAGGAAAATAAGTCAACATGACTTAAGGTACATAAGTTCTCAAAGGACAGACATATCCAAACGAAATAACCGAAATAACAAATGTCTTGAAAAGAAACAATTCATATATCAAAACTAAGATCTCTAGGGTAAGTCCACACTCAGCACTCATAGCCTGAAAGCAACCCCAGCTCCTAGCTTAGATACCTGCCGCAGGAAAAGAAAGTGCGGCTGAGCTTACAAAGCCCAGTGAACAGATATATATAGTCGAAATTGTAACGCCCCGACCCAGAAGGGTAGAAGTATTACAAATATGGTGTGACATCAAAAGCATACACAATCATAACATAA
>BQNB010199519.1:0-11055 GCA_026074375.1 Tanacetum coccineum
AGTTTTTACTCCTAAACCATCAAAGCATTACCTTAACATTACAAAAAGAAATGTGGTTGAGGTTTTCTGTAAGGATACGGTTTCATTAGCTTAACATTATTGTATACAACGTTCTCATTTTAATTCATGATAGGTGCAAATAACTTTGAAGTGGTAATGTCAAACTCTTAAAAAAGGAAGGCTAATCTAGTTTGATTGTTTGAGTCTGTGTGACGGTGGATTCAAAACTTATTGATTAGTCTGACAATGTGTCGAAACCATGATTACTAGAAAAAAAAAATACAACGTTCTCATGGATCTTTCGACTCCTAATAATAGTTGTACGTATAAGTTCAAGCTAGTATTATCTCCTTGTCCATGCTAGTATCCTTTGTATGTTTGAGTAGTCAAATTCAAGGGGTTTAATAGCTTGTGCTTATTATAACTTCAAGTATCCTCTGTCCATGAATTTTAAGAATAGTGATGACAGAATTCACACTTTATGGCTATGTTTGGCGCGCGAACTTATCAGAGCTTATCATAATATGAGCTTATTTTTTGTAGAAAAATAAGCTACCATTAAAAATAAGTCTCGTTTGGCTGACACAGCTTGAAGAAGCATGTAAAAAAAATAAGCTACTAAATGGAATGCTAGTTAAACTAGCATGTAAAAATAAGTTCCAGCAACATGCTCCAGAGCTCCAGCAACCCGCTCCAACGATCCGCTCCAGCTCCTACTAGTGCCAAACATACCCTATATGGAGGTATACGTAGGGGTGTTCAAAAAAACCGTGAAACCGACGAACCGAGCCGAACCGCTCAGTCCGAAACCGAAAAAACCCGAAACCGAAGAAACCGAAACCGAAAAAAACCGAAACCGAAAAAACCCGCTTATAATGGTTCGGTTTCGGTTTTTACTTTTAGATATCCGCGGTTAACCGAACCGAACCGTGCATATTAGACATGATTATTTTCTAACTAATATTCAAATAATTGTACAAGTATTAACCGATTATTGCAATACTTTTATTGTATAACGACTTTTTCGCTCGTAAAGTAAACATTTGTAAAAATCTATGTGTGAAACGCGATCGTAATCTATAACGTCGAGTAATATTTTTTGTTAATACGTTATATATGAATATTTGAATGCAATTATTGTAACGAAATACTTAAGTTTTATATGACTTTTAAATTCAACATCATTTAATTTTACTAGAAATACATTTTATGTTCTAGACTATGTTATTTTGTATGACGGTTTAATCTCTTTTAACGTCAAAAACGGGGGGGGGGGGCGTTAACTGTGACCGAACCGCGGGTAACCGACTTCACTTGGGTACCCGCATGTCGGATACCCGCCTAGTACGGTTTCGGCGAAGGATAGTAAAATTAATTACCCGCCCGCGAGGATAGTTTAAATCTTCAATAACCGAACTGAACGCCGTGAACACCCTATATACGAGTCTTTGTAGAATGGTTGATATTCTGGACTCTACACAAATTAGTCTTCAACAAAATTTAAAAAAGATGATGTCAACTCGTTTAATCTAGTAATATGTTTGATAACTTTCAAAAACTAAATTAAATAGACATGTTCATGCATGTTAATAGCTTGTGCTCATAACTTCATAAGTTCATTTTGTTCACAGATTTTATACAAATATTGATTATTTGCTTTTTTTTATATAGTTTAGGGTGTTGTTATGGGTACCTCTTATTGGATTCTAGCACTTTTTTGGTATGACAATTCATTTAATTGATACTAACACGTAACACTCTTTTAACAACACAAATTGTTAGTGTCACCCCTTTTGACATGACAATTCACAATATATATTGTTTAATTAAAATTTATGTTTTTAGTAATTTCTTTATATTGTTAGTTCTTAGACATTAAATGGTTTGATCCGGCCATTAAACGGCTTAACCTATCATTATACAAATTATTTATATTTATTTTATTTGAAAATGTGACATGTACAATGAATTAAGATTGATAATAATTGACTAATTAGTCTTTTGATGTATATCAGACTATCTTACATCGCATAATATTATAAAATTTCGAAGGTCGAGTACATGACGTGTATACAACGTGAGTTTCTACTAGATTTTGACCAATAATGCGAATATAAAGTTTATATCCTTGAAAAATGCTAATCTTAGGGGTTATGATAAGTTACATGTATTAGAGCAATATTCTCATTTCTATAATTTGTACTAGCAAAGCTAGGAACATAACTAGTTTTATTGGTATGGATACCTATTTTCCTAGTTAAGAAACAATGCTTAAACCAATGCCCACTGGGCAGAGGTTAGTGTGCAATTAATATACACAAACTTTCCTAATTAACTTAAAAATACATTAAATTCTGGTTCATTCAAGTCAAAATCAAATTCAAATATAGCAATTTATAAGTTTATTTAATGCATTTTTATGTTAATTCGAAAAGTTTGTGTATATTAATTGCACACTAACCTCTGCCTAATGAGCAATAGTTAGCAAAACCCATTCTTTTTCCATCAAGTCATTTGAAAAGTAGTGTTTTTATAGAAGTTATGGAATCAAATTTACGTTTTTTTACATTAACTAGAACGCGGTTTTTATGTCGTCACTTAAAAAAAATCCACTTACTCGTTGAAATTATGTATTACTTTACATAAGGGGTGGCAATTTCTGACCCGACCTGAAACGGACACGAAAATTAATAGGTTCGGGTTGAGTCAAAAAAAATTTTGGGTCGGTTTTGGGTCGGTTTTGGGTTAACCCATCTAACCCGTTTATTAAACAGGTTAGGTTCGTGTTAGGAGTAAAATAATCGGGTCGACCGCCAACCCCGTTTAAGATTTTTTCCTTAAAATAAAAATTATACATATATATTTTATTATACGGGTTAAATGAATTAAACGGGTCGACCCACAAACCTATATAACTTGTTTAACCCGTGTAATGTGTCAACTTTTATTTTAAACGGGTTAAATGGGTCAACTCAAAACCCGTTTAACCTATTAAACTTGTGTAACCTATTTAGCCCGCCAACCTAAGTATATATACGGGTTAAATGGGTAAGGTTCGGGTTATGTATAAACTGGTTAGGGTTGACACAGTTGACCCGATTATTTAAATGGGCCAGGTTCAGGTTGGGGTTTTCTGACCCGCCAACCTGTTAACCCGAACCCGCCAACCCGAACCCGACCCGAATTGCCACCCCTGCTCTACATTAGCATGGTATCCATGCGTCGCAGCACTGAGTAGCTATAATCAAAAAATTGGCAAACAATATTATTCAGTTATATCCAAAAAAGTGTATAACGGTGGGAACACCCTTATCCCATGCATCTTTTGATGCCAACCAGACCCTTCCCTAAGGATCCCGCCTTAGGCAATTGGCACATGTCCCAATTGGCCTAATTAGTCAGGAGTTAGGATTGAACCTATGCCAATATCCAAATAGCCTTTCTTTGACCGGTCAAATAAGCGTTTGCGGTAAGAAAATTGTACCAACTCAGCCAAGGTGTGATAATAACTTTTCGTATATTGAGAATTTTAGAGAACAAATTTACGACACATTATTTCACATTCTCTTGGTTTTTTAGCAATTTTATCCACTTATATTGTGACCTTTTTATGTCGTGCGAATGCAACTCCTCTAAGTCCCTTAATGCTTGTCAAATGCACCAAATTCATGAAATGGCCCGTAACTCTAGCATCAAAATATCAAATAATGAAATAAGAATGATCTTAATTAACAAATTTATGTCTTGCAAGTTCTCCCAAATCGCTCTGTGATCTAAATAAAAGTATCTATTACTATTATATAAAGCATTTACAATGTGGGTCCCATCAAAAATTAAGATAAGGAGGTGCAATCTTGACCATCCATCTTATTTTAGAAAATTACATCATAGAGTGACATGTGTCACTTTTTAATTAAAAAATCACTTTTATTTTCAATTTGGCATATTTTTTTTATCTATTTATTTTTTTTATGATTTAATTTCACCGTATTTTCTAAAATTTTGTGATCTTAAATTCAACATCCATTTTCATATATTTTTATAAATTTTTAACTTTTCACATTTTTAATGGGTTTATTTGAATTTTTTAACAACTTTAACTTTAATTTGAATACAAACTTGATTCGTAAAAGATATATACTTTTGGAGACAATGTTTGATGGGTAAGAGAGAGTGTGAGTCTTTATACAAGCGAGAATGATGTTAATATGATGTTGCGGGAAAGCTACGAAAACCCAAACAAACAAATTCTCTAAGCGGGTAGGGAATTGCGGAGCGAGTTAGGTTAGCAATTTTTATCACCGCCGCTATGCGCGGATATCCAACTAGTGCTTATTAATGTCCTTATCCTTAATACGTTTGAATGGTGATAGATCAACATGAAAAAGTCTCATACCTTATGGTTATAAAATTCATGACATTTCCATCACTGTTTTTGTATTTTGGTTCTTTAGTATGTAGTTATTAAAATCAATTACAAATACATTCCCAATACATAACTCATTTTCAAATTCATACTCAATTTACACTCTTTTACCAATTTAAACAATTTGGTGCGCAAGGGCCCACTTTGGTACGCTATTTCAAAGTTTTGTGCACCAAATCATTAATAACCATTAAATCATTCACCCATACCCCACTTTGGTGCGCTATTTCTAAGTTTTGCGCACCGAATAATACATAGCTACTTCTCATTGGTTTAGACATTAAATATGGTGCTCAAAAGCTTGTGTATATTATATTATATTACTAGCTTAAAGACCCGTGTAACCCCGGGTGTATTTTAAAGAACTTATTTTGTAAGAAGTTACATTCATAAATAATGTAAGAAAAACACTGAACGTAAACATGTTTCGTTAATATATGAAAGAAATAATCAGATAATAAGTGCATTATTAGATAAACATTTGAGTTTGTAACAATTAAATAAATAAATGTCATACTTTTAACGCAAGTTTGTGGTTTTGAACACGTGAGAACTTCAATCAATTGCTTGATTAATATTTCTCAATAACATTATCAGGACTCCTACTTTTAACGCAACTGTGTGGTTTGGAACACCTGAGAAATTCAATCAATTGATAGATTCTGGTGAGAAAATGGATTGATCTATGGCGGCGCCACGTTCAGTTTTATCTATGTTGTCGCAACTTAAGTAAGCCATTGAAAATTTCTCCAACAAATGATCGTTTATAGTGTCCACAACTTCATTCATTGGAGCAAGATTGGCCTTTTCTTGGAAGTATGACAGATCATTTATGTTATCCAAAATTTTTGGATAACTAAAATCGATAATAGATGTTACCGGGTCATCAGCCGCATCTATAAGAATTTTGTCGGGTACATCTATCAAAACCTCTCTGTCGTTTGCTTTTTACGGTCCAATGAAATAAGGTAATTAAGTAATCATGTTCATAATATGATGATATAAGATAACATTATTTAGGAGAATTTGACAAATAAAAGAACGGTGCAATATGGTGTTACCTGACTATTCACATAAAATCACCCATATCAACTCGTTACACAATATTACCCATATCAACCTTACACAAAATTACCCATATCAACCTATTACACAAAATCGCCCATATTGACTCGTTACACAAAACAATTATAACAGTGACACTTAGTGGGTTTTACCATTAGAATCATTTCCCACCAGTAGAAAAATCTAATGGTAGAATGAATGTAACACAACAGTATAAATCAAATAGATTTTAACACAATTGAAGCTTACATAGATTATTTGTTTGAATCGAGGTTATGTGAATCACAGTAGATTGACTTATGATGTCTGCAAAATGAAAAGTGAATAAAATTAGTTTAACCTATATCCAAATCACAACAACATGTAATACATGTACGAATGAATCGGTTTCTTATGTATTTGTTTTTGAATCAGTGTTAGAGAGAGATTGATTTAAATTGGTGTTAAAGGTAGTCCTCATGATTATATTAATTGGGGTTATTAATGCATGTTCTTTAAAGGGTTGTAAAAAACCAAAGAGTGTAGAAGAAGATCAATTGGTGGAAGGTTTTGAATGTGTTTTAAAAATTAAACAGCATTGATGTTAATTGAAACTGGCGGATGTTTTTGAATTGACAAATAAAAGAACGGTGCAATATGGTGTTACCTGACTATTCACATAAAATCACCCATATCAACTCGTTACACAATATTACCCATATCAACCTTACACAAAATTACCCATATCAACCTATTACACAAAATCGCCCATATTGACTCGTTACACAAAACAATTATAACAGTGACACTTAGTGGGTTTTACCATTAGAATCATTTCCCACCAGTAGAAAAATCTAATGGTAGAATGAATGTAACACAACAGTATAAATCAAATAGATTTTAACACAATTGAAGCTTACATAGATTATTTGTTTGAATCGAGGTTATGTGAATCACAGTAGATTGACTTATGATGTCTGCAAAATGAAAAGTGAATAAAATTAGTTTAACCTATATCCAAATCACAACAACATGTAATACATGTACGAATGAATCGGTTTCTTATGTATTTGTTTTTGAATCAGTGTTAGAGAGAGATTGATTTAAATTGGTGTTAAAGGTAGTCCTCATGATTATATTAATTGGGGTTATTAATGCATGTTCTTTAAAGGGTTGTAAAAAACCAAAGAGTGTAGAAGAAGATCAATTGGTGGAAGGTTTTGAATGTGTTTTAAAAATTAAACAGCATTGATGTTAATTGAAACTGGCGGATGTTTTTGAATTGACAAATAAAAGAACGGTGCAATATGGTGTTACCTGACTATTTACTCAATCACCCATATCAACCCGGTACATAAAATTACCCATATCACCCGTTACAGAAAATCGCCCATATTTGCTCGAATCAAGGCTATGCGAATCACAATAGATTGACCTATGAAGTCTGCAAAATAAAAAGTAAGAATAAAATTAGTTCAACCTATATCCAAATCATAACAGCATGTAATACATGTACGATTGAATATGTTGCTTATATATTTGTTTTTGAATCAGTGTTAGAGAGAGATTGGTTTAAATAGGTGTTAAAGAGAGATTTTTTATTAATATGGAATTGTAACTGATTATTAATGTTAAAGAGAGATTGGTTTAAATAGATTGTTGAAGAATAATCAATTAATGATAGGTTTTGAATGCGTTTTGAATATTATAATGTTAATTGAAACCGATTATTAATATGGAATTGTAACTGATTGTGGAGTGTAGAAGAAGAATAATTATTTGGTAGGTTTTTAATGCGTTTTGAATTATTATTAATGTTAATTGATACCTGATTATTAATATGGGAATTGTTAACCTGTTTGTAGGAAGAGTTTAGAGTAGAATATGTTAATGGGAGGTTTGAATGCGTTTTAATTATTATAGTATTAATTGAAAACCGAATGAATGTTTTATAATGCATGTTTGGATTGAGGTCGAATTTGGTGTTATACTTTTATGGTAATTAAGGTAGTACACATAGAAATTTACTGGGATAATTAATTCCTTTTTTATGGGCCCCTTTTAAAGGGTTGTAAAAAAGCTTTTTTTATTTTATTACATAGTTATTGATATAGATTATATATAGATATAGATGATTCGAACAAAATTTATTGATTATTTAAAAACAAACATCATCAAAGTAGTAGTGTTAAGATCAATGATCAATTTGAATTGAATTATTAGGTGTACACACTAAACATAAAATAATAGTAAATAATATAATCAAATGGATTTCATTACAACTAAGCTTACATGGTATTATTTGCTCTGATATTAAGGTATGCGAATCTATATAGATTGACCTATGAAGTCTACAAAAATATAGAAGTAAGATATAAAATTAGTTTCAAACCTATATTCAAATCACAACATCATGTAATATACATGTACGATTTGAAGATGTTGCTTGATATATTTTTTTGAACAGTGTTAGAGAGAGATTGGTTAATAGGTGTTAAAGAGAGATTGGTTATTAATATGAAATTGTAATTGATTGTAGAAGAGTGTAGAAGAAGAATGAATCAATTAATGATAGGTTTTGAATATTATAATGTTAATTGAAACCGATTATTAATATGAAATTGTAACTGATTGTAGAAGAGTGTAGAAGAAGAATCAATTAATGGTAGGTTTTGAATGCGTTTTTTGAATATTATAATGTTAATTGAAACTGATGAATGTTTTTAATGCATGTTTTTAATGATGGTGCAATATGGTGTTGTACATTTGTGGTTAATTAAGCTAGTCAACATAAGAAAATTTAATGGGATAATTAATTCTTATGCTTTAAATGGTTGTTTTAAACTGTGTTTTATTAGAGTTTATAGATGGTGCGCTATTTAATTCTTTTGCGCACCACAATATGACGTGGCCAAATATCATTGGTTTTGAAATTAAATATGGTGCTCAAATAGTTTTTGGTTATTTCATTTTATATTTATATTATGGTGCGCTATTTACATCTTTTGCGCACCACAATATATGACGTGGGCCACCTATCATTAGTGTAGAAATTAAATATGGTGCTCCATACTTTATATTTACAAAATTTGGTGGCTGTTAGTATCTTTGGTGCGCAAAATTTGTCGAAGCGCACCCAAAATAAGACAAAATGTCAATACGGTTTGAATACATCTTTTACGTAAAACCTCTAAAATACGTCATTTATTTCAAATTCCTCTAGTTATACTTATGGTAGTATTTTTTTTTTTTAGTATGTAGTTATTACATATTTGCAGTTTTTATGATGGTACAAAACTTCTCTAGATACTTTGTTTAACAACTATAACCATACTAATCACATCTTTTTACATTTTAAGCTATATTGTACTTTTTGCTTTTTTTAGCAATTTTATAACTTAAATGTTAGGGTAAATCGCAAAAAATGTACCTTATTTAGGGTAATGTCAATTAAAGTTTCATCCTTTTTTTTTAATTTTAAGGTATCGATTTTTTTGGTTGCAACGTTAGACAATTAACAGGTTTTTCGGTTACATTTCTAACGATCGTTATTTTATTATTGCATCGTTAGGTCCTTTATATGATTTTGTTAAAAAAATATTTTCTACTTATTTTTAAAACTTATACACGTTTTATACACACATTTTTACACTTTTTTATACACACATTTTTAGTGAGCCAGGGGGGTACCAATGGTAGCACCCATGAAACTATTTATAAAGATATTGCCCCTCCTTTTATGTCTTGTGAATGCAACTCCTTTAAGGCTGGATGGTATAAGGATACCAAAGTCACCTGACACGTCAACGCCACATCAGCTTTCTCTCTCCAACTAAAACTCACCTTACAACTCACCTTTCAACCGTAATAAGAACTCACATTACAACTAAAACTCATCTTACTCACTTTTTTATTTTATTTAAATATTTTTATTCATAAACTAAAAACGTAAATATTTACGTAAACGTACGAAATTAATAAAAACGTTAACTAAATTAAAAACTTTTATTCATACATTAAAAACTTAAACGATACATAGATAAATTAATAAGATACGATACATAGATAAATTAAAACTTAAACCTAAACTAATACATAGATAAATTAAAACTTAAACCTAAACTAATACTGCAAAAACTTAAACGATACATAGATAAATCAAACCATTTTTGTGATTAATATATTTTACCGGGGTAACCCCTTTTACCCAAAAAAAATACTGCAAATTATACTTCGCCTTGATCTGTGCCTTTATTTCATCCATTGCCAATCGCTGCTCGATCGTATGGTTGGAGATATAACTTTATGTATTCTTGTTTTGCTCGATACTCCGTAGCTGCAATCTCTCGTTCACGACATTCGACCTCCCTCCGTTTGAGCTCCATAAATGCTTCGCGTTGTTGAACCTCAGCAGATGACATCTCGTTTACCATCAACCTAGCCAATGCATTGTCATTCATAGTTGACGATCCCGACGCTTCGGACCCTTTATTTTTCGTAGCAGCTCTCGCTTTGTCCCTGCCACTTGGTCGTCGAATTTCCTGCACCTCATCTTCATCGGCAACAGTAGTATTCAGATTAATACTAGTGTCCCCAAACTCTGTGTTGAACGAACTAGAACCAGATGACTTGTGCCTCTTGCTACTTTCATCAGACCCTTGGTTGAAGTTTGGAAATGCTATTTCTTAAAATTTCGGACTATCTTTTAAAACATCCCAACAATGACGATATCTAAAGGGGACTCCTGTTTCATGTTCATAGTGAATCATTGCCTTTTGAACGTAATATTCGTCTTCAACTCCACTCTCCTGCGCCATATGCATGACGTTACCGTATACCCCACAAAACCGAACCACAACCGGGCGCACCGACTTCCATTTGAATCGACCTCTTTTGGCGGTTACGGGTTGCCTTCTTCTTCTTCTACGTTGGTGAGGTCGCGACTTGATCACCCACTGCCTCGTAAGCATTGGGTTGGTGCCAATAAGCGGTGTTTTCTTGTAAAGACTTCGAAAATTCAGGCGTGTACAACTCTTCTATCGGAAATGCATTAATCAGAGACCTGGGTGGATCCGTACATGGTTGTGATGACGAACCACCCATTTGAGTTTGTAAGACGTAGTCTTGGTTGCTAAATGGAAACGAGGAATGTTGGGACGAGTAATCCTGAAATGCGTTTGGTTGTGACCCGCAACCGTGAAACCCATACTGTTCCGGTGCCGGTGCCGGCTTTCGGTATGGTTGGTTTGGGTAAGGTTGGTGGTAGTATAATTGTGGTCGTAATAAGTTCGTGTTCGGTGATGGGTTTCGGAGCGTAAACGTGCCATCGGGTGTCGGTGGATTGCTTCGGTTGGGGTTTCTTGGTTGATGTTTGTTGGGTCGAGGAGTGTTTTGGTGAGACATTTTTTTCAAAAAAAAATAGAGTGAATTTTTTTAGATAGATTGTATATAAATTGAAAGAATTGTGTTTAAAAACGGGTGAAATGGTGGGTATTTATAAATAAAAAGTGGAGTTTTAAAAAAGAAGTTTTTTTTATATACAAACGGATACATATTCAAGGGGGCCCCACAAAATTCAAACTCAC
>BQNB010199520.1:0-11055 GCA_026074375.1 Tanacetum coccineum
TAATATAAAACTATTATTTTGTAAAACGAGCAATAAATCTAAATAAAATATTACCTTCAGAAAATACGAGTTCTCACAATTTTCGAGGGAGGGAAAAATTGATTAACGAATTTGGTAACGAGATCCTCCCAAGTCAAAATTGAATTAGGAGGTTCTTTCTCGAGTGAATATGGAAACACCATTAGCTTAATCACATCGTTTGGCACATTCCTAAATCGTAGAGTCGAGGTAATCCTTTTGAAACTATTAATATGAGCATGAGGATTTTCGTTCTCTAAACCGTGAAACAGGTTCGCTTGAACCAATTGTAGCAAATTAGTTTTAATCTCAAAATGATCTGCATTAATTTCTGGTAAAACGATAGCTTCTCCATACCCTTCCGTGGGTGCAAGGGGTAGCTCTTCCATTGTACGTTCCGCCATTGGTGCAACTTCAACGATAGTACAAAGCTCGGGTTCGACTATGTTTGGAGCACGTCCTCTATTTTGACGTCTCGGAATGGTTACGTTTGAATTATTTGGAAAATTAGAATTTCTAGTGCGCATGCACTAATCAAACAAATGAAATGAGAAAAGAAATGAGAAAAGAAAATATTTTTGTTTACCGAATAATCAACAAACTTAGGGTAACTCTCTTAAGTAAAATAATTTTTACAAAAGAGGTGCGCCTTTTTCGTAAGTGACACAAACGGTAATTTTTTTGAATCTTTGGTTCGGGAACTTATTGATGGATAATACTTCAATTGAAAGTATTATTTGTTGGTGTTCTTTTACCAACTTTGTAAAATTTTTATTTCTTATATTAATGAATTCACAAGAAAAATCAAAAAATCCGGAAGAGCAAATATTTTTGTACTTTTCTTATTTATTAATCTTCTACTTATACTAAAAAGAAAAGAAAAATATTTTTTTACTTTTTATATTTTAATTTTTTTTTGTATTTTTGATTTTCTTAAAAGCGTAACTTTCGAAGACGAAAGGTTCTCCAAATCACGATCGACAAACTGCAAACGAAGGAATCTTAATCACAAATCCCCGGCAGCGGCGCCAAAAAACTTGGTGTGTAAAGTTTTAATACGTATAATAATATAACGATAATGAAATTCCTAAACTACCCTTGAGGACAAAGGTAGTAAGAATAATCACACGAAAAATATTCTACGTAAGAAACCGGTAAGTGATTACCGGGTCGTTTTCCTAAAGACTTATAAAATTGAGACCTCGTTTGTTATTTGGACAATGACTTGAATTGGTTCGAAGATGATTTGTTTTCTAAAATCCTAATAGTGAGCAAATTAAGGGACAATAAAATCTAATTACGAAAAACGTTAACGGAATTAAGAAAACGTAACAAATTAGCAATTAAACTAAATTTAACCCTAAATAACTTTATAAACTTTTTCTAAACTTAATTAACTATTTAAAAGTAAAAAGCTAAATAAATTTTAAAACGAGAACACTTAAAGCTTAAAAACGAAGAAAACGAGAACGTAACGAAATCCCGTTCTTTAAAAAGTGAAATTTCAAAGTATTAACCTCAAGAAAGTAAATTTCAAACCTAAGCCTAGATTATGATAAAAGAAAATTTTACAAAAAAAGAAAATTATTATTTTTGATTATTTTTTTGTTTTTTATGATTTTTTAAAGTTTTTAACAAAAATAAATGATTAAAAATACTAAACTTTGAGTTAAAAATCTAAGAAAAATACTAAAAATAGCTTAAGATAAACAAAATGCAGGAAAAATGTAAAAACTTAAAAAGCTAAACTAAATAAGCCGGGAAAAAGCTTTTAAGCACTCGAAGTGCTTTTCTATAACAAAATGTAAAAAGGGGGTAAAAGAATAAACTACGCACCTTAGGACGTAAAAGTCCCAAGGGCGCAGTGGTTAGTGTGTTTGTGTGTGGAGTGTTATAAAAAGGGTAGAGGCTAAGTTGAGGTCGGGGGTTCGAGTCTTGCTCACCCCCGACTTCCTTGGTTTCCCTTTTTTTTTTATTTTGCAAAAACCTAAAATGCAAAGTTGTAAAACAGCTTATAATAAGCTATTTTTGTGAAAACAACTTTTCTAAAAGCTAATCAATAAGCCATTAAATGTGCTTAAAATAGACATAAAGTACTTAACTATTTTTTTTACTTTTTACAAAACTTAATAAGCTAAAAAAAACTAAAATAAGCTAAAACAAAGACTGAATAAGCTATTATTAGACTAAAACTGACCTAATAAGCTAAATTTAACTAGAAATAAGCAAGCCATAAGCTAAGGATTTCAAATAAGCACTTATAAGAAAACTGCATACCAAACAGGCCAAATGGCTAGTTTTGAGCTTAATTTTAAGTAAGCTAAAGGATCCTTATGGGTTTCTAACTTATTCTACCTTAAACCTTAACCAAAAAGCTACATTAAACAACTTTTAAAAATCATTTTGAAAATTAAATGCTTATTGAAAAAGCTCCTTGAAAACTGCTTATTTTCTCAGTATGTATTGAGTGAATTTGAGTTTGAAAAAGATAAAATGCAATTTTTTAGCTTAAAAACAGATAGACAAATTAGCTATTTTATAAAAACTAAGTTCAAAAAGATGATCATTAACCTACAAACTACTTGTAAACTAAAAATCAAATCCTAAAAACTAAATTTACCCTCTGAAATCTAAGATTGAAAAAGGCCATTTTTCATTCTAAGCTACTGATGCAGTTTGCACAAAATTGACCCAAATCCATATGAAACTTGTGCAGGTTTAAGGAGTTAGACTCTACTTCTTTAAAATACCAAATTGAAAACAAATTATGCAATGAAAACAACTAGAAACTACTTGAGCTTAAAATGATTAATCTACTAACTATATTCTAACAGAAACTTAACTAATTCTAACTAACTATGATTTAAACTGAATTAGGCTAACAAAGCTCTTAAATCAATCAATGATAAACTCAAATAAGAGATTTAAATGGAAAACAAAGGACCAATGGGCCTCAAGCAGTACTAACTTGAGTTAGTACTGCTTGACCCAAACACCCCTTTATAATCATCAAATCCATATCCAGCTTATCAAAATGAGATTTAAAGAACACAAATCAAATACCAGATATTAGACAGCTTATAACAACCTTAATGAACCAATATAAGCAATCAAATAAGCCAGAATTATAAGCTAACTACTTATGCTAATTATTTTTGGTTTTTCTTACTGTTTTAAGACAGATTATGAAAACTAGAGATTTTAAACTACAAATTAAACACAATAAGCATAAATCAACTAAAATAAGCACAAATAAGCTACCTAAATAACAATAAGCAGAAATTAAGTAAAATTAAGCTACATAGCAGATTTAAAGCTAGAAAAGGTAAATGAAGACTTACATAAGCTTCTGCACTAAACAAGGCTATAAAAGGCTCATTTGAGCTATCAACAAGCTCCAACTTATCCTAAGATAAGCTGGTATGGTCCTGGAAACCCATCCATGTCTAGTTTCCCTTCCTTATTAAGCTGTGGTAAAATTTGAGGGAGGATTTGTGTAAGATAAGCTCAACTAGCCTTTTGAGAGCTTAGTTGAGTAAATAGCCAGCTTAAGAGTAGACAAGAGCTTATAAAAGAGAATGAGAGCTTATGAAACAGTTATAGCTTTTTAAACCATATTTTTGCATAAAAGTAGATTTATGAAAAGACAATTGCACCAATAGAAAACTTTAAATTCTTATTGATAATAAAGCTGAGTACAAGTTGAAATAGAGATTACAATAAGCTAAACATTACTTTTTAAAAGAAAATTACAATTTAAAAGCTTCTCTAAAAAGCTAATAAAACTAACTAACTATCCCCCCCTGTGAGTGAGGAGAGCCTTGTATTTATAGGAGAGAAATAATTCTTCTAGGTCTTCAAGTCTGTTAAACGCTCCTCTTAATCTGAACCCTCTATTCTTTGCAATCATTGGATGCCATCTCTTCACCGTTAGATCAAAATGAGCACACGGATTGCCAGCGTGGCATTCCTTATGTCAGAGGTCTTGTACTTCTTTTACATTGATTTTAGTGCAATATTCCCCTTTTTGGTGTGTTTCTTTGAAAGCCCGCGTGTCAGTCCCTTTGTACATCTTGACCAATGAGAGCTCTTGGTGACGTATTTGTTGATGACTTGGCACTTAGTACTTGGTATCTTCTGGCCACATAGCTTAATTGAGAGAGCGTGGGTTTTTACACATGAATTTTTACACAGCATTGAATTAGGACGATGGGTAAACAGTTACACCCATCCGCGCCTATTTTTCTTTTATACGGATGTGTTTGACCCGGGGCTTAAACGAGTTGACCTGGGCTTGGGTATTGGGCCATGGTTTTATTAAAAGGGTTGGGCCGGTTATTGGTAAAAGATTTTGGTAAAAAGTGTCTATTATTAAAGGATAACAACCATTAGTCATGGACTAACGGTGTTAGGGTTTTTAGGACTTTTGTGAAATTAATTTAACAATAAGGCTCTTTTGGGTATTTTGAGGGTTTTGGCATTTTATGAGTTGACCATTGTTGACCATGGGTTGACTTTTGATGACCTTTGCTAGAAAACTCCCAGCTCTTGTGCACTTTATCTGTTCCCGTGCTCGTGTTTGTCCGGTTTTGACCGTTTTCTTGTGATTTTTGCATTATCCGTACCTACACATCACCAAACAACAAAACACACATATACAAGAATATTTATGCACATTTTCATCATTTTAGGGCTTGTTTTGATATACAAAAGATATGTGATTTCTCACATATCAACTATTACAAGGCCCCTAAGAGTATATTAAATGCAATTAAATTATCTTAAGATGGATCAACCATATTAGGGGTAAGGTAGTATGAAGACTATTACCGATGGTATCCTTTGTACACACTCGCGTTTCCCTAGACGTCTATGACAATTTAATATCTTATGGCTAGTTTTCTAAAGCCTAATGCGTACATTCATCACAAGAAGAAACATTAAAAGGATTTATAATCTAAGTTTCATGCAATCATAAGTAAATACTAATAGATCTAGCCTGGCATGTTATAAGAAGATAAAGAACAACATTCAATCAAACAATACATAATCATATTAAAATATTAAAAGGATAGATGAACTTTACTTGATTATAACATGGATTAAAGACTATTACATTAGGATTTTGAGGCCTTAAAGACGGCCTAAAAAGGTGCCAAACTCGAATATAAAAGTTAGGGTTCGTCTCCTAAAAGTTACACACTAAAAACCCTAAAATCGGTTTTATATATATAGGAAAAGTGGTGTGACGGCGTTGTGTTGTAATCCTGACGCCGTCACCATGTCGATTCTTCTAGAGCATTTTTAAGTCGGCTACGTTCTGACGCCGTTGCCAAATCTCTGACGCCATCATCTTGAAAGTCCTGATGCCGTTACTTAGTATTCATGATGCCGTCTCCACGCACTATATGCACATTTCTTCAAGGTATTTGGTGTAGAGTCATAGTCTTGTCTGTTTCTTCTCTAAATGAGCCCAATTCACGTGTATTACCTCCAAAATCCATCAAGTGCTAAAAACATGAAAACAAACGATTAAGCACATAATCTAGGCATATTTGCATGATTTAGGAGGTTAAATGACCCCAAAAAAGTGTATAAAATGACACCTCATCAAATACCCCTACACTTGGGATTTGATTATCCTCAAGCAAATGGACTTTTCTACCTAGATAATAGTAATATTAGGGGCATTTAACCTACTCTTTAAAGCAGTTTACGACACAACCTTCTAGACCTCGTAATTAAAAGCACAGAAAGAATATACTAGCACCTTACATAAGTGTTTGGATTCTCTCTTTCACTAAGGTGTATAATAAATTATAACAGTATAGGAAATGGAAAATTAACACTCGTTACCTGTCGTAGCCTATAAATTACCATAGGCTTGGTAAAGGATCAAACCTCCACCGCTAGGCGTAAGTATTAGTCATTACTATCAAAGAGGTCTTTTAAAGGGTTGTGATGTGTAGGTGTAAGATAACATTAATGGAAACGGAAACATATGGGATATATTTAGGAGTGATTTTTTGGGTGAATTTAGGGTGAGAAGGTTAGCTAATTATTTGTAAGAATACACGTTGATTGGGTTGCTAATCCAAAGACGATGACAAAGATATACAAACTCTACAGAACTCTACATCAGTCTCTTTTCTTTTTCTTTTCTATTTTTTATAACATAATACATCACTTAGGGCTTATAGATGCACCCTTACACTTGAGTTTTAGAACTCATAATTACAATCTAACTAATAACCTGAATTGAGGTGAATCAACATAACATGGAGATTATTTGAAAAACATATGGGGGTATTGACTTAACTTTTCTTCCCCATTCTTCCGCAAAATAAATACTATCATGAATCCTAATCGTCTCAAAACTGTATTTACAAGGATAAGGACTTAGCAACCGTGTACTCAATAATTAACTTGGGTTAAAACAATAATGTACTAAAAGCGAGTACATACAAGGTAGGCTAAGGCGATTTGGGTGTAACAATTGGTTTAAGGGTTAACAATGCTCTTCATTAATAGTCCGGCTTAACCAGAAAATTATGAGAACCGTGAAAAGGATAGGCTCGGAGGGTTTCACTAGGGGAGTCTTGAACTAAAAGTAAGTGCAAAGCATGGGTTAAAACATGGGTTAATCCTAGTTCTTTTTATCATTTAACAAATCCTAATTCTCAATATGTGGTCTCAGGATGCATCACAAAAACAAGTTCTAGAAATTAATACACTACCGATACACTCATATAATTTTAACCCAATACCAATGTTCCAGAAAAGGCAACAAAATCATACATACACATCCGTAATGACGAAATATACACATACGACTGCATTCGAACCTTAACTCGAACAAGCTAAAGGTAAAATTATATTGGGTATCAAAAATGGATACTCGAATTCCTATAGATCTAAAGGCGAACCTCACATTTTTGGGGTGGAATTTTAAGGGTTTTTATGCTAGTCATATAAATTCCTATCCATGAGACCCAATTAATACTCAGTTTTCGTCGGTATGTGTCATAAAAAAATTTAAATTTTGGTTAAAATTACCGTATATGCTATGTTTTGATATATTACCCATCATTTTAAGGACAAAGCAAATGGCAATTAAAGGAATAGTTTCTAACGCTTATTTCCCCCTACACTTAAGTTGAACATTGTCCCCAATGTTCTTTAGAAGTACCCGTATAAACGAATAAAGGGAAAAGAAAACAAGTGAAAGAAACTAGTACTCCCCTGGTTTGCTCAATAATAGAGAAGAAACATGCGATAACTGGTTAAATCGTCCTTCAAGATTCGTCTTATGAAACTTCCTAAGAACTTTCAAGCTTCTTCTCATCAAATATAACCTATAAATCAAAGACAAAGACAACTACACCTAGCGTAAAAATCGGCGGAACAATGATATATACAACGAAACTTTAGGGTTGACTCTATGAAAGCAGTAAAGATAGGATGAAAGCGATGATATAATCATAGGTTTCTGCAGATTTACATGAAAATTACAAATTTTGAGTATTGTACAATTTATTTTTCAAAAATAATAGAATTTTTTTGAATTTTTACAAAGCTGGAGAGGTAATGCCGTCTAAATAAATCCTAACGCCGTCTCCAGCCACTGTGAAAATTTATTTTTTATTTTTATTGAAAAATCTACTGCACGCAATTCTATTAGTTATTTCTTGCATAAAATACTACATAAAACCTGAGATTAATCATTATAATCATATGACTCAAAACTGACGTGAATTAATCTAAACAATTTATTTTAAATGTTTGAATTGGTTCTTATAAGACAGATAATTTTCCCTTAAACTTATTTTATGCAAAATACCTTTGATTGTCAATAAGACAAAGTTAAAAACAAATTAAAGCATGATTACAAAATAATTCAAACATAAAAGAATAAACGAGAAGAATTAAAACACAAGACACTCCTAAATGCAGGATAATAAATATTGGGTTGCCTCCCAAAAAGTGCTTTTCTTTATTTATGAGTCTTATAGCTAGACTAAAAGTCACACGCATAGGTGTCATAGAAGTGATCCAAGTCGATGACCTCCCTTGGACTCTCCTTTTTAGAAAGTTTTCTAGATGTGGGGACTGACTAGAGGGTTTTGGTGAATTATTCTCCATCTGGGTCAATTAGTCTAATCTTGGCATGCCATGCCCCGTCTCTATTTTTGGGTGGTTTGTCCTAGTTGATTGGGTTTTCTATTAAATCCAAGGTTTATGGGTATAGCTCCTAAGAATTCCACCATTCTTCTAAATACTGGGACATCCTTAAAGGGATTGATTTCAGCATCTCTAGCTATTTCCCATTCGTTAGGTAAATGACAGTCCATGAATTCCTTTCTAGCATAGTAAGGGGTTTAGGCACCTACACCGTCTGAGCTAGGTCGCGGCTTGTACGACTCCCTTTTACCTAGTGTGGTCCAATAGGGTGCTTCCTCTTCGCCTAGATCAATTTCCTTTATTCTAAATACTAACCTAGTGATTCCTTCTCATACCGTTATTTTGGCTTTTCTACAATCTATAACTACATTAGCGGTTGCTAGAAATCCTCTCCCTACTAGTTAAGGGGTTTCAGGGTCTTTCTTCATGTCGATTATGTAGAAGTTGTTTAAAAGTTTTAGTCTTCCTATGTGGACTTCTACATCCCTAACAATCCCAACAGGGTAAGACTTGGTCCCGTCTGCTAATCCGAAAACAAGATCAATCTCTTCTAATAGCCTGATCTTAAGCTTTTTGAAGAGGTACAATGGGATTATGTTCACACATGATCCTAGGTAATGATCTATGACACTAGTGGAATCTTTAAGTACCACGAAATCGCATTCGTAAGTGGAGTTGCCAATAAAAACTTTTAACCCCCAAATCTCCCCATAAAATTACAAATTTTCTTAGGGTTTGATGGTTTCCTTCTTGATTCTAACCTATTACTCATGATCCAGTTATAGTGGAGCCTAGACATTACGTTGATTGGTGATTCGATATCTAGATAGGCTTGCTTTTTATCAAAGTGACCAATCATGCAAGAAAATTTCACGTTATTCAAGTTCCCAGTCCTAATTTTAGCTTTTACCCATGAGGGTCGAGGATTTTTTAAGAGCCATTTGTGATATCTTAATTCTTCCATAGTGGGGAAAGTGTTAAAATATTCTGAGTCGTCTTCCTCTTCTTCTTCAGTTTCTTCATCGGTCTCCTCCTCTAACTCCTTTTCACTTTCCTCTCCAACTTCCTCTTTTGCTTCAACGACCCTTTTATGATCATTGCATTCTGCTTCACTGGGCTTCACGCTCCCTTCTCCCTTAGCTTCACTTTCTTTGCTTAGAATGACAATTGAATTGATGAAATGAACGCATTTTAGGGATGAGGGATTCTTGTTTAGTTCCTCTAAGGACGCTCGAGACAAATATTTTTAGTAGAGTAACTTCGATGGGCTTTTGATACCTTTGCTTCAGAGCTCTTCTTTCTCGATGCGGTTAGTGGAGGCGAGATTCATGTGAGCCATGGAGTTTCCAACAGTGTCAGGAGTAGGTGTGTCATCAAAATTTTCAGAATCGGCCTTCCATAGATTATTGATTTTGCCGATCATATCATCTTGTTGTTGTTCAAGTTAAGTTTTGAGGCTAGATAGTCTCCTCTCTTGACGAGAGTCAAAATCTCTCAATGCTTTCTCAAGCTTCGTTTGGTAACTAGAAGAGAAGGTGGACTAAGGGTCAGTTTGTGGACTTGTGAAGGTTTGAGCCTGTTCCCAATTGAAGTTTGGCTTATCCTTCCAAGCATTGGTGGCTTCGTTAAAGTTCCTTGGTCCTAGGTTTGTAGTGAACTGCTTACCTCCCACTTCTTCATTACGCGGGGACGCATACTCGACAAAAGCTTGCTCAAGATTTTCCATGCAATACTGAGTGTTGTGGGGACCACTGTAGAATTCACATGAAGAAGATATTTTGTTCACTTAAACAGGCTGTTTAGGAGCAAGAAGAGCTTCCATAAAGCGTTGGACTTGATTTTCGAGCTCGATAAGATGACAGTCGGATGTACTCGGGACATCTTGAGGCAAAGAGATTGCCTTGACCGGTTTAGCGAAGTCCCTTGGGCCGTTCCAACTTTCGTTGTCATATAAGGCGATGTCCTCTAATAGTACCCAGGATTCTTTGGCGTTTCTTTCACGAAGCTTACCATCGGCCGACTGATCAACGATTCGTATTATGGCTGGATTGACATGGTCGTAAAATATTTGCACTTAGAGCCAAAGATCGATGCCATGATGAGGGACTTTTTGGAGTAAGTCCTTGAAACGAGCCCATGCTTCAGAAATAGATTCTCCTTGATGTTGTTGGAACATAAAGATGTTATTATGAAGTTTTGCAGTCCTTTCTAGTGGAAAGAATTGAGCAAGAAAACGAGTAGTAAGATCCTCCCATGTTGAGATGGATCCTGCTGGAAGACGTTCAAGCCAATTGCTAGCTTGATCGCGAAGGGAAAATTGAAATAAACGCAGGCGCGTTCTTTCCTTATTTTCAACATCAAAGTCAAGTGAGTCCATAAGTTTTAAGAAACCCTTAAGATGTTAGTTTGGATCCTCGAACCGAAGTTCGTGGAATGAGCATCCGTTTTGCACCAACCGGATGGTGTCGGATCAAAGAGGCACCACATTGTTCCCTTCAGGGAGCTCAATGGTATTCCTATAGCCCTCGTGGCTAGGTTTGGAGTAATCTCCAAGAGTATGAATAGGATTTTCCTCCCCCATGGAGGTCAACAAAAATGATTTACGAAACAAATAACACAAAGAAAAAGATAGACTACGAGAAAGCTAATATACTGAAAATAAAATCTCACTTGTAAGGATTCAAGCAAGTAGACCTAAGTTAAACAATGGTTGAAACCTAACTATTCCCTAGCAGCGGCGCCAAAAACTTTGATGCGGGTCTCGTAAAGACTTCATAGGAAGTTTTACAATCCCCTAGGCAGAGTACCTAACCGTTGTAGTGTAGTAAGGCAAGACTCAGGGGTTGTTATCGTTCT
>BQNB010199522.1:0-11055 GCA_026074375.1 Tanacetum coccineum
TTAGGAACTTGATTGTTTAACGAATTGACATAACAAATGGGGGAAGCAGTGCTTGCACACGAGGTCCCTTTTCCATTTCCATCATCATCATCATTAAGATGAGAAGAAGATGGTTGGTCAAAGGCAAAAGAAGAAGAAGTGAAGTGACGACCTCTTCTCTTGCCACGATCATTTCTAGGCTTTCGCTCTTTTTGAGCGACAAGAGGATTCATGACACGATCGTATAAGACATAAGACTCATTGTTCAATTCAGGATTTTCATTCTTGACGACTTTAAGCAAACGGTTCAATAACATACCATGTTAGGGTCGGAAATTAACCGCTTTTGTTTAGGACCACTCCTTCGTTTTTGCCATGAAATATTGCTAGGTTGAAGAACTTTCGGGTGTAGACACTATTAAGCATGTAACAAAGACACGCGGGAACATGATCCTGATTACCCCCAGATAAAAGATATTTTCCCGAATAATCTCTTTCAAAGGCTTCATGGTTGGCTCAATTTCACGAGTTAGAACTTGATTTTCAAGAACATCAATTTCTTCCTCATGACGGATGCGACAGACTTGACCTTCACTATCAATTCGAATAGATGAAATGATATCATCAGGAGAAGAAGGGTTGGTTTGATATGGACCATTCGTAGGGACACCATATGCCAACTCGTCAAGTGACCATTTATCAGTAAAGACGCAGACACCCTCGCAAGGTATGTCAAGAATTTGAGCAAATTCTTTAAGTGAGTAAGAGAAAAATTGGGTTTGAATCACAAATTCAATGAACATTTCACCTTCATCGGAATAATTGATTTGATATTGACTATAAAACTCAAGAATGAACCGAGGACAGATTTGGTCACTAATTTCAAGGAGACACTCAAACTCGACAAAGCTGAACATAGACCGAACATAATTTAGATCCAAAAAGTTGTCAAAAACCACCCGACCCTCGTGAATGCAATGACTTTCAAGGTTTCTTAGTTTTTATTTTTTAGGTGTACGGTATTCATGTGATATTGTTGGCATATAGGCTCTCATATTTTTGTGATCTTCGGATGACTTACAAGGCATGATTTCCTAAAACAAAAGCAGAATCACATTTTATTATGGTTTACTTGTAATTTGTTATGCACATTGTTTCTAGTGTGTGCCTAAATGTTACAAATGTGGAGTAACAATTAACTCGATCTAAAAATTGAAATCTTAAGAGTTAATCCAAACGCTCCTTAGTTTGATTTTGCTCATCCAAACATCTCAAAAAATACATATGAATTATGTATCTCGAAATTTGTTCATGAGATCACTATGCATGTGTTTGAAAATGTTTTTAAGTTGTATTGACAATGCATAACCACAATTTCATTATGTTCCTAACGTGAGTAATTTGAAAATAAAATTGGGGTTTTGGTTCGAAATTAATTTTTCAACAAATTCACTAATGTATGCAAATCATATGTCTAGGGAAGCATATTAGTTTTACATTGTATCTAGTAGTCTTAATTGTATAATTATTAAAAAGAAAAAATGGAAAATCCCTAATTTAATTTTAGTGTTCATCATGGAACCCTAGACTAATTTGAAGAAAAGAGTACGGAAATGACTTACATTGGATGATTTTAAGATGTTGTGAGTGATTATGGTTGTTTGATTTTGATCTTCAATTATAGGTTTTAATGGTTGATTTTGTCGATTTTGGAATTGTTTAGTTGTTGGGTTCATGTTCGTCGCTGCTGATATGAAAGGAGGTGTTTGTTTTTGTGTTTTGAATTTTTTTTTTGATTAAGTGTTCAGATTTAGTGTATGTTGATGGCGGTCCCATATCGCCTGGCGGTCCCAGATATATTGGGGGGCCGCCTAGGGTATGGGGGCCGCCCTTAGTGAGGGGTTTTGGACTCAGTTTTTGACTAAAATTTTACAAATATGAGTGACATTTTAACTTGCATTTCGCGAATTAAAAATGCTTAAAGTACTTCGGGTGAAGTATTTAAGTTGTCACGATACATAATTGTAGATAGGAAACCCACGGACTCAGAATTGAGAAAGAAGAAAGAGTAGAAGACTTGTTGGATTTTTGGAATGTGTTCCATCTTCTCTAATCCAAGACGTTAGATAGTTAACGATTTACGGTTAAGGGGTTTTGTATGTAAGGTCGGCGGGGATGTTGTTGACGGGACGTATACTTTTAGATTTATGAATTTGAGTGTCTTTTATTGTTCCCCTCTTTTCTGGGGATTATCATGTAGAAAGTGGTGTACGAATTCGATGGGTTCTGGTTCGAGAATGTTGCACCGGGTCTTTTGCTAAGATCAATTCGCACCTTTATTGTCGACTTTTATTGATCGGGACATCGTCGATCGATACGCTATCAAATAGGTGGTCGGGGGATACGAGCTTGTTTCATCCATTGAGGCTTGTTGACAATGCCTTCTGGCGTTATACTATTCGCTTCAGTTAGTGGATTAGCTAAGAGCAGTTTGTTTCTTTGAGAATCAAGATGTCAAACAACATCCCACGAACGTACAAATACCGCTAGTGCTCTTTCGATCCACATAATCTCCCGCATGATCAGAGTCAGCATATACTACAGTTTCTATGTCGGTCCCCTTAGGATACCATAATCCTAAGTGCGTATTGCCTTTAATGTATCGGAAGATACGCTTAACCGCTTCAAGATGAGAGGTTTTGGGAGCCTCTTGAAAGCGGGCACAAAGGCAAACACTAAACATGATATCGGGCCTACTTGTCATTAGGTATAATAAGCTACCTATCATGCCTCGATACTTGGTACTATCTATCGAATCACACTCTTCGTCTTTTGTGAGTTTGGTATTGAAGAACATGGGAGTTTTCATTGGTTTAGATTCTTCTAAGCCAAATTTTTTAAGTATTTCTTTAATATATTTAGATTGATTAAAGAAAATTCCATCTTCCATTTGTTTTAATTGTAGTCCAAAGAAGAAGTTAAGTTCACCCATCATGCTCATCTCGAACTCGTCATGCATGATTTTGGCAAATTCATCACACATGTCTTGACAAGTCGAACCGAATATGATGTCATCGACATATATTTGAACGATGATGAGGTTTGAACTTCTCTTCATAGTAAAAAGAGTGTTATCTACCATTCCCATTTTATATTCATGTTTAATAAGGAAAGCTTTTAATCTATCATACTAAGCTTTGGGTGCTTGTTTAAGACCATAATAAAGCTTTTTTAGTTTTAAACATGATCCGGTTTTTTTTCAAATCATTGAATCCAACTGGAAGATTGTTGCCCACATATACATCCTCATTGATAAAACCGTTCAGGAATGCACTTTTTACATCCATTTGGAATAGTTTAAAGTCTAAAGCATAAGCATAAGCTAATAATATCCTAATTGACTCAAGTCTAGCAACTGGGGCATAAGTTTCATCATAATCGATGCCCTCTTGTTGATTATAGCCTTGAGTAACTAACCTAGCCTTATTTCGAGAAACAATACCGTTCTCGTCTAACTTATTTCTAAACACCCAATTTAGTTCTATAATTGGTCATATTCTTGGTTGTGGATATAACTACAAACGTGTTAGAAATGAATTGATTTAATTCTTCTTGCATAGCGACTATCCAACTATCATCCGTTAAGGCTTCATTCACATTATTAGGTTCTATAGTTGATATAAAACAAAAGAAGTTACTCTGGTTTTGGGCTTGTGATCTAAGGGTTCTTTGGTTAAGGTTTCCTATGACATTTTCTATAGATGGGTTCTAGATTCTTTAATTTGACTATTTCGTCAATCTCTTAACAGTTTCATCCACAATGTCAAACTTTTTTTTTTATAGAGTTTTTATTTTTCGGTAACCTTAATTGCTTTTTCTTCATCTAAGTCATCATCCACCAAGGGTGATGTCTTAGAGGGTGGAGGAGTTTCATTGAATGTCACGTTAAGTGATTCTTTGACTTTTCTAGTGTGTTTATTTAGGATGATGTAGGCTTTACTATTTTAAGAGTAACCTAAAAAGACACCTTCGTATGACTTTGGGTCAAACTTTGAAAGGTAGTCTTTTGTGTTTAAAATGAAGCACTTGCTTCCAAACACTCTAACGTAGGTTTCCTACCTTTTAAAAGTTTGTAGGGTGTTTTTCCTAAGATGGCTCCAATTAGGATTCGGTTGAGAATGTATGTTGAAGTGTCTACTGTGTTAAACCAAAACTTTTGTGGTTACGATTACTCATTCAACATAGTCCTACTCATTTCTTGAAGTGTCCTATTTTTCCTTTCAACTATGCCATTTTATTGAGGAGTGCGTGGAGCTGAGAATTTATGTGTAATACCATTGGCATTACAAAACTCTCTAAATTGCACCTCATTATCAAATTCCCTACCGTGGTTGGTTCTTATTGACACTATTGTACAACCTAATTGATTTTGAATTTTCTTACTAAATATTTCGAATTGATCGAAAGCTTCGGTTTTGTCCTTAAGGAATCTAGTCCAAGTATACCTAAAGTAGTCATATACTATGACTAAGGTATAGCGGTTTCCTCCGTAACTCCGTACGGCGGATGGACCGAAGAGATCCATATGAAGGAGTTCTAAGCATCTAGTCGTTGAGACTATATTCTTAGCCTTATGACTAGCATGAGCTTGTTTTCCAATTTTGCAAGCATCACAGAAGTGTTGATCAAACTTAAGCTTAGGTAAGTTTCTAATAATTTCCTTACGATGCTACGATTTGAATGTGACACTTATTCGCGTGAACCTTAATTCCTTGCCACAAACGTGGAGTTTTTCATCAATCGTTTGCTAGACAAGTATTTTGGTCTTTAGGCTTATTTCCTAATTTCATCACATATATGCCTTTTCTTCCTAATGCCTACTACCTTATGTCTTACCATCCTTAGATAATTTCACTATCATGTTCAGATAAACTTACTTTACATTTATTATCACATATTTGTCCTATACTTAACAAGTTAAATTTTAAGTTATCTACATGCTCTACATTATCTATTTTGAGAGATTCATTTGAAATCGTACCTTTGCCAATGATGTTACTGTGAAGATTGCTTCCAAAAATAACATTACCTCTATTGTATGCCTTGTAGCTTGAGAAGAGCTTTTTGTTTCCCGTAATGTGTTTGGAGTATCCGCTATCCTTTATCCACTCATCGGGTTCCAAGTCGACTCCAAGGCATATTTATTTGTAAATAATAGGCAACAACTCAAACTTTTGTCCAATATCTAATGGGTGCCAACGTTGTTAGTGATAAACATCCCTTGCATTTGATGCAATTGATTGGGATGTGGAAATGGGAAGAACATTTCCCTATGGCGATGTAACTTTTTCGTGGGAATTTATTCCAAATTACAGGTAACCACCGTGGTTGATTTTGTTCGACTATATTTATTTTCGGTTGCTGGTGTTTCGGACGGATTGATAAATTTTTTATGAGTCTTTAGGTAGTGGAGTTTTTCTATATAAATTTTTGGTTTTGAAAATCCCAACTCTGGGTTTTGACGTTGGCTTATAGAATTGCTAACTCATTTTATCAATTGCAACGGGAACTCATTTACATTGTTTACTATTATGTGGTTTTGGTATAGACCCAAAATAGATTTTTGAAAAGACACATTTTTCTCATATCCAGGTGTACCAACTGGTGGCGGTCCCATAATGATTTTGGGGGGTAGGCCTAGACTAGTCAATTTAGGGACGTCCATAATTATGGGGGACCTCACATCAGAGGTTCCGCTCATTCTGAGCTTTAACAAATTTTATTTTTTTTGTTTCCACAGATGATGCTTATCAAATTGATTAAACCCTCTAACCCTATTTTTTCACCAGGAGGGTTTTTGAGTATTTAATATTTCATTAAGCAATATGTGTGATCTTTTCAAACCTTGGTTTGTTTTAGAGCTTACCTCTTTAGCTTAGCATTTTCAATTTTAAGCATATGACATTTTAAACATTCAAGATCAACTTCCTTGTTTTTCTCGAGTGTAGACACTTTTTCTTTTAGAGTACTAATTTCCTTTTTAGGCTATCTCTAGTGGATTTTAGTCTTTTATTTTTAGTGATTATCTTTCAACTCATTTTGCACAGTTTATTATATTCATTATCTAATACTAAATCATCTATTGACGAGTTTTCATCACTAATGTAAGAGGATTCGGAACATACCTCACTTGATGCTTGAGCTACTAGACACGTTTCGTTATTGACTTTCTCATCATCTTCTTCACCGCTATCACTCCAAGAACCTCTGACAAATGCTCTTTGGTTCTTGTCTTTCGGTGGTTTTGGACATTCTCCAATAAGATGATTCGGGTCGCCGCATCTAAAGCATTTTCTATCACTTTTACTGTTTTTGTCGTCTCGGCTTCTTTGAAACGTCTTTTTGTCGTTCTGAGGTTGTCTCACGAATCTACCTCTTCTCTTGAAAAACTTCTTGAAGTCTCTTACCGCCATGGCGTATTCTTCGTCTTCACTTCCGGAAGTCGAACACTCTTCATCACTAGATTCTTTCTTAGCCTTTAAAGCAAGAGATTTCCTTTCAACTTTTGCTTTGACTATTTCGGAATCTTTCTTGATGATCATTTCGTGAACTTTGAGGTTCCCGATAAGTTCATCAAGAGATAGTGATGTTAAGTCTTTCGACTCTTCAATTGCTGTGACCTTTGCTCTCCATTTAGGATGTAGAGCCCTGAGAAATTTCCTAACGTAGTTTTTGCTAGAATAACCTTCATCAAGAGCTTTTAGACTAGTAATAATGGTATTAAATCTAGCAAAAGCACTATCTATAGATTCGTCTTCGGAAATGACGAATTGTTCATATTGTTGAACCAAAAGGTCGATCTTATTATCTTTGACTTGACTATTACCTTGGTGGGTGATTAACAATGTTTTCTTTTGCCGTATTACACATGAAAATTCTTTCATATTCTTTTCTAGGCAAAGCATTATAAATAACCATTTTAGCTTTGTTATTTTTCGCAAGTTTCTTTTTAAGATCATCACTTTGTTTTTCGAAAGGGATAACCTCATCTAATTTGGTTTCCAAATTTTGTTGAATGGGTTGAAAATCACCGTTGGTAATAACATGCCAAAGATCTAGATCTTTTGATTTAACATATGTCTCGGATCTATATTTCCAATAAATAAAACTATTACTTTCAAAGAGTGGTGGTCTTTGCATAGATTGCCCTTTTAGATATTTGTCAGAATCCATAGATCGATATCAGCTTTAAAATTACAGTATATTTTAAAAATCTTGAGTGACCTTGGCTCCTGATACCAATTGTGGAAACTAGAAGGGGGGGGTGAATAGTTTACACGTTTGTTTTTGTTTTAAAAAAACTTTTCTTGCAAAATATGTAGATTCGAGTTGTATGTTTAACCAATTCACAATATGAACAAACAATATAACAATCTAAACAAAAGCTAAATAACAATGACAATAATATGAAGAGATAAGGAAAGGAACAATCAAAACCAATGACACCAAGATTTATAGTGTTTTAGTGGTTTGGCTTAATATACAAAACAAACTAGAAAGATGTATATAACTATATAAGTATATTGTAGATTTGTTAATGGGTCATAATAATTTATCGGGTTTATCGGGTCAACCCGATAACCCGATAGCGAATTAATTTAAACCCTAACCCGACCCTATTAGGTTATCGGGTTTATCGGGTTGACCCAATAAACCCGATAAGCTAAGTTGGACCCGAATTAACCCGACCCTATAAGGTCTTATCGGGTTCGGGTCGGGTCGACCCATTTGACACCCCTAATTACAATAGAGATTTGGTACTTAGAATAAAAAAGGAGAGATCTCTAAATAACAATTCGTTTCTTGACGAATACGAAATGTTTATTCTCTTGATTTGAATGAGAGGATGTGATAAGGAAGAGAGATTAGATCAAATTTAAAAAAATCTAAGAATGTTAGTGGATCTAAGAGATTTAGAGAGAGAAAAAAGATTTTTAGAAAGAAAGTTGTACTAAACAATGTCATGCATACGAGGTATGATTTTCTGCTAAGTATAGAGTAGTATATTATAGGCAGGAAAATCTAACGGTCACTGGGGGCGGTCCGATGTACCAGTTACTATATGGGGCCGCCTAGTAGATCACGTCACTTTTTTGTCTCTTTTGTGAGGGAAGGGTTGTATCCGGTATGGAAACTTACATTTTCGGGGGGAGAAAATTTGAATTTTAAATTTTAAGTTTTTAATAAAACTTTTCTTTTAATTAGAAAATATTTTGTATAATTAATTTTGTGAAATTCTTTTGTAAAAATGTAATGGATAAGAGAAAAATATTTTCTTGATCACTAATCATGCTTAATGATTTGTTTGTTCATACCTTAAGTGATTACTAATCTTAGAAATGGAATTTTATGATTAATAATTTGTAATACATTAATTTTATCGTAAACATTTTTACATTGTGTTATTATCAAAACTTTGATGAGGTCGAAAATTTAATAACTTTTTTAGACATTTAATTTTGTATTACAATCTCTCCCTTTTTGCATGATGACAAAGAATATAAAACTCATTTTGTATAAAATTAATAGTTGCATATTGTTAATGAGTCTTTAGTTATATTTTCTTCCCCCTTTTTGTCGAATTAAAATAAGGTATGATCGTCGAGTGTTGTAGGTAAGAAGAATCAACAGATATCTATGGCTCTCCCTTTGATGTATGATCCCCTTCATTCGGGGCACAAGGGATTGATTCTACGTAAAATGTTTGATACAAAACTATGTTAGGAGATACTAGAGCTAAGACAAATATCTTTTTAAAACAACACATTAGATTCAAGTCACCCAAAAGAGAGTTTCATGTCAAATAATTAAGAAACTCATACTATTGCCAATCGCAATTAATTTACATTTTATTACTACATACATAAAACTAGATACTATACGAGATATTTAATCCATAAGTCACACTACATACTTTATGAGATAAAGAGAGACAATAATTAATAAGTCCTATTTGATTCATGATTCCAGAGAATTGATTTTTGAGCAAAAGGTTTGTGGTGCAAATTTATGTATTTTTTCTTGACAGCATTTAAGGTGGAGGTGGAAAGTGTGAGGTGATTGCGGTAGTGAGAAGATACTCAAGATGAGCAAACATGATGTTCATCTCATCTCTTAAGGTTAAGAAAAGAGTTCGGTTGTGAAAGCAACATATGCAAGTTGACCCATGGTAGTCATGGTAGTTGTAGTAAAGAGGGTGGCCCATGATAGGTGGTTGAGGTTGTGGTGGAGATGGTGGTGATGGAGTGTCATGAATGTGATCAAGAGGAGTGATTGGTGACAAAGAGAGTGTGATATCCAAAGAAGGATGACTTTGAAGTGGTTGAGGGTTTGAAGGTCTAGGAGGAACATCCGAGATGTTGTCAAGCAAAGGGTTCAAAAGTTGAGGAGAAGTTGGTTCATTTGAAGATGGTGGTGAAATTTGAAGTTTTGATTGAAAGGAAGAAGATGTGTTCTCTTGGCTTGATGATGTTTGATTGGTGGATGGAGTTTTGGGTGGTGCATTTGGAGGAGTTGGAGATAAAGAAGTTGTTATCGGGAGAAGGTGTGGTGAGGGCTTTCTTTCATCACTAGACGATAGTTAACAAATAGTTGTTAGGAGGTTTGATTTTCTTGGAAGGGTTAGAAGAAGAAGCTTTGGAGGAATTCATGGTAGAATGGTTTGAGGAAGATGAAGATGGTAAGAAGAATGGGAAGGAAGGCTTATTTAATTTGAAAGCATATGATCAAAGTAGAAAAGCATGAGGATTAAGGAAACAAATTCCAAAAGTTGTTTAGCAAAATGCAGGAAGTTTAGCTGGGTCTAAGAGAGAATAGTCAACTGCACAGAAAATCAGGTAGTCACAGTAAAATTTCTGTGAATTCTGATGGCGGTCCCATATATACATGGCGGTCCCAGATATATTAGGGGGCTGCCCTATATTTATGGGGGCCGTTCTCTTAAGACAGGAAAATTTTCTAGTTTTCCTGATTTTCTGCAGATCCTGTACAGAAAGAAATTTCCTATTTTTCCCTTTTGCAATCAACTCTAATTCATCATGAATCATCTAATGCTTAACAATTAAATTAATAAAACTAACCATTTCAAATTCAATCAAAGAAACACATGTATGCATATTAGCTAATAGATAAGCATGCATATCATCATATAGGTATTTATAGTGTATCAAGTTCCATGCAAACAAGTGTTTAGGATGATAAAATCGAAAGATCATCCAAGGCAAGTTATGTTGCCCATACTACATACTAAGTTACCACTAAATAATATAAGTTTAAGTACTTAAGCTTCATAAAGTAATAAGTAATATAATTAATAATGTCACAAGTCACATTTCCATATTGCTCACTTCCTTATATTTCTCCACAAGTTTCTGAGACCTTTCCCGATTGACCTTAGTCCACCACGATGCTCATCTCGAATCTGAACTTGATGGTTGATGATTTCGGTTTGACGAGTGTAAAAAGGTTTTAAGTGAGGTTTAATATTAGGTGGGTTTTGAAAAACTTAAGGAACTTCATTTTTTAACGAATTGACATAACGAATAGGGGAAGGAGTGCTTGCACGCGAGGTCCCTTCGCCATTTCCATCATCATCATCATCATTATAATGAGAGGAGGATGGTTGGTTAAAGGCAGAAGAAGAAGAAGTGGAGTGACGACCACTTCTCGTGCCACGATCTTTTCTAGTCTTTCGTATCACACCCCCAAACAGGGCCTAGTTGGAAACACGTGTCCGGGGGCGTGACGTCATAATACACATCACACAAGATACAAAGAACGACCTCTAAGGGTACGTTTAAAATCCAACATCGTTTCTTTAATTAAAATAGTTAAAGTTTTACATAGGCCCAACAATAATATACGGAAGCGAATAAAAGGTTTTAAAGTTTGACAACGATGTTAACATAGATAATAGTAATTTTTGAAAATCGATCCAATGCAAGGCAACACCATAAAGCAAGCAAAGACATCCATAGCTAAGCACCTGAGAAAAACATGCTAAAATGGTCAACATAA
>BQNB010199523.1:0-11055 GCA_026074375.1 Tanacetum coccineum
CATTTTCTATTCTTTTGGCATTTTATTGGCTTTTATTAGGCAAAATCCCGGGTAATTTAATTGTACAATTAAGCAAATATCAAGGTCTTTGGCTAAAAATTTGTTTTCCTGTGATACTATATTCTGGTGCAAAATGTTTATATGGCACTTTGATTTCAAAGTTTCTCTTTTGGGGTGCAACATCATTATAGTTATCAATTCCCAGGCCTTCAGGCTAGAATTAATTGACTTTTGGTTTCAATTCCCAGGTCTTAGACTAGAATGAATTGATATAGCTATAAAGTGATGAGAATAGTTATAACCTGAATTGATGACTCTTATGCTGCTGTGGAGATTCTGAGTTCATGCTACGGAATTCATTATTGCTGCTGGAGTGCTCAAGTTTAAGTTATTGGGCTGGGAGGTGGCTCGAGGAGTTATAAGTTATTATATGCTGCTGTTTTTGTTGCGAGTTTGTCAGGATCCCTCAAGCTTACAGCGAGGAAAGATCTGTGATAGCTATAAACAGGGGACATTAACGCGACATGTCCAAATCCCAGTTAAAGGGGAGGATTGTTAGGAATAGTTTGTATTTATTATTTAGTTCCTTACTGGTTAGGTATGTCTACACACACACAACAATATGGTAGGACGAAATTGCTATTGAAAGTGTAGACTAATGGGCGCGTATTGCTAGTACTTTCCTTACGGTCAGGCTTATGAATGATTCCTACCACTTGTAGCAGATGTCTTAAGATAGGTTAATGTCCCTACAGAGCCTTAAAGGTAATACTCCAGGATAAGTTTAGTTCGTTTAAAAAACTATGGATAGACATTAATGAGAATAGTAGATAGACTCCATGGAATCGTAAATCTAGGAAGAATTAGTTTAGGGTATCATATCTATTAAATGAAACCACCACAGTTTAGTGTTTGAACAATACGAATTGAACAATCAAGAAATAGTTTTATGATTAATAGTAAAAGATCCATATAGGATCAACGTATTTGTTTCATAGTAATACTGTCTTACTACTACTACTACTAAACACTCTATGTGTTTCTAGACTCTCATTGGAGAGACATCTATGAAAATGGATGCTGTAACCTAGACGCCTCCCCTCTTTATATAATAGAGGGAGGTTACAAACCCTAGCTTACTAACAAAGCTATCTATCTATTACATATTTGGTCCTTATTGTTTCTTCTATCTTCATTTCGGCATATATGTTTTGTAATCTTCAAATCTGTAATTCCCAACAATCTTCCCCTATTTGATATTACAAAACAACCTGCATGAAGAAACAATGCTAAAACATGTCATCACAATAATAAGCTGCACACCATAAATCTTCTTCCCCTTTTTGTAATCATCGAATAGGGGTCTTGTGCAACTTGTAAACGCTTCCCCTCAAGTGATGCATGTAGATGGTTAAGTATTTTTGAACAAATAAGCTTCCCCTTAAAAGTATACTAACCATCTCATGAATCTCGGACTTTAATTGGCTTGAAATAGTAAACTGATTCAGTGCGTACAAGACATGTTTATCACACCTAGTTATGGTTCATCGTTGGTCCCTGACCTACCTCCCCATAACCGTCCATCGAAGTCTCATCGAATCACAACAATAATAAGACTGTTTGATCCCAGATCAATACGAGTATTTATTACCAGACACAAACGTAAATTCGTATCTTAGCTATGATTCATCGCTGATCCCTGATCACTACTCCTCCATAGCTAGTTGAAATAATAATGTGTGCGGTCCCGGACCACTACACGACATTATTATGTTATGTAATAAACCACTCATGAACACCAAACCAAATCAAGAAGAAATAACCAAGCCATAAGCATCACATCGTCCAAGATCCAAGGGCGTCTAAGGACTTATAATACCAGCAGCAATAACAAACAAAATCGAATAAGGCAAGCAGTAGAAACCGTAACCAGACCAGTAGGAACCAGAAAGCCTACCAGCAGGAACGTATAAAGCAACCAGTAGGAATGATATAACCAGCAGACCAACAATCAGCATGACCAAAATGAAACCACAAGAACCAAAGGACCTAAGAACTAACCACACACGACCACCATTATAAAACCGAATAATGAGACAAATTAACTCGTAAATGACCAGTACTAACCCATCATACCAGGCATAACCTTTTTGTACTAACCACTTCCATCAACACGCCGATAAAACTTAGCATCGCTAAATAACCACATCTCTAACAAACAATAAAGAAAAAAATAGAGAAACAAAACCTAATCCCTAAAGATTAGGGATTTCACAACCAACCGAATCTTATCCCATATACATCAGACGTAGTCAAACAGAAAAATAAATCCATTCATATCTGCACACATATCCTTTAACAACCTGTTGCACATTTCTTTTAAACCTTCTGTTTTCATTGTAACTACATCCTAGACCATCTTGCTGTAATCACACGTCCACGCCGCAGATCCATAAGTAGATCTCACTAAAACAGCAGAAACAAACATAGAACTCGTACAGATACCTTTTTTTAAGTATCCAGACGACGCCATAAAAGTGTCACAAAATCGTCGCAAAATCTGTCACAAAAGCTGTTGCAAAACTGTCATAGATCTGTCCCATATCCATCAGCGACACTTTTTTTCTGTAGCAAAGTTGTCGCTAATTCATAGGATCCTGCTGTTCTCTTGATGCTGCTCGTGCACCACGAACAAAACAACCTGTTCTTCATCATTACACCGATCTGCTCCATACACGAATTAGGGTTCGAGGAGAAAAACCCTGCCGGCCTTTTAATAATAATAACAGATAAAAATAACTTATAGCAGGAAAACCTTATTAACCCTAGATCTTGAGCCACGAGGCTCTGATACCACTTGTAGTCTTACCCCTAAAAGAATATATCTTTAAGCCTTGAAGGATAATATATACTAATGTGAAACAAAAGTAACTCTATGTGAGAGTCTAACCACACAACCTAATTGTTCACGCGAAAATAAACAATAGTTCTAAAGAAGAATTACTAAGAACTATACTTTGATCCTCTATGGATCTTTTTTATTAATCAAAAACTATTTCTTATTGTACAATCGTCTGTTCAAAACCTAAGACTGTGGTTTCAACATATAGTTATGAAACCCTAACTAATTCTCTAGAATTACGATTCCAATAGTCTATCTACTACTTCTCATGTCTACCATAGTTGAAACGAACGAAACTTATCCTGGATAATTACTTTACTCTACCCAGACCTAATATCCATATGCAAGCAGGAATCAAACATACCCGCTAGTAGGCCAACTATTACACTATCAGTAGCAATTACTCTACCAGTAGGAACTACATACCTACCAGTAGGAACTAATAAATACAAATATTCCTAACAAAATGAATCATGGTTTATCTAGTTTGTGAAATTCAGTAATAGTCAAACTCGGAAGGGTCAAAAAGTCAAACTCGGTGGTGTCAAAAAGTCAAAATTCAGTAGAAATACGTTTGTGGAAACATGAAGTTGTTTTGCGAAAGAAATAATTTTAATGATTAATGCTTGTGATGATTAATGCTTGAATGTCTGTGGAACAAAAAGATCAGTTTCTCATGTGTGGTGAAAACATCAAATAATTTTGAAAAAGAATAAGTTTCTATAAATCTAAGCTATATGGGTCATAGATATCTATCGTAATTTTTTTTAGTGACCTAACTCATGTCCGTTTTCGTGCCGTTTTCTTCTGCAAGAACAGAATGAGGATGATGACTTAGGTCAATTTCAAATTATATGAATTAATATATTTTCTTCATTGTTATTAATCATGACAAATAAGTAAAAGTAAAAAAGTTTTTTTAACTTGTTTCTGAAATCCCAAATAGTCTCAATTGTTGTAAGTGGACTAAGACATGTTCGGGGTTTTGGCCATTTTCTACAAATGAACAGAATGAGGAGTGAGTGACTTAGTGCCCATTCAATTGTGGGTTGTGTGATTATAGGATTCTAGTAATCATATAAAGAAAGTTTTTTGTCAAAATAAACTGAAAAAGATTTGCTCAAAAATCTGCAATTTGTTAAATGATACTCTTTCACAAAACAATTTTAAGAAGTTGAATGATTTCTCTTTAATGTTTAGTAAAAGAGTCTTGATTAAAATCAAAAGATAAATCTTCATCATTCTTGAAAAGGTATCATGCACTAAAGAAATTTCTGGTGAAGGATATTCTAAAAACAAAAAGAGAGCAAAATCCATATAACGCGAAAAAACAAATCCAAAGTGAGTTCGAAAAAGAAATTGCCAGAACAACACAAAAAGTAAAATCAAATAAAGAATATTCCATAAAAGCGTATGGCGATTGCTAAAAAAAGCAAGAACGACACATGAAAAGAAACTGATCCAAAATATGGTTTCAAAAGAAAAGATTGCCCAGAAAAAACATATAAAACATACAGAGTGGAAAAAGATAAAAATGTCACAAAGAATTAATTTGGTACCATAACATCTCCATTTTAATCATACAGTATCATCATGGCATAACAACAACATGCAGCTAGATGTTCCTTCAGACGAACTGTGTCCTCCGAACAAAAATATGATCTTATGGATGCGAACAAAAAGGTTGATCTTGAACATGTGCAATGCCCACCGGAAAGCAAAATCTGACAAACACATCATCAAGAATCAAATCCATTTAAGATTCAGACATGGCCATCCTCCTTTCCGCCATAACATGATATATATGGCACAGTTCTGCATACTCTGAAGGAAATGGTGCAAAGTAAGCACAGGTTTATGTTGGTCCAAGAAAGAACTTTCTCTTACACTGGATTACATCAAACAATCTTTCATTACCTCAAGCAAATGACAACAAGTAATAATTCATTCATGGCCACCACTATCGATTTTCTAACTTGGTTCCATTTTATAAACACAATATGGGATTTCCAATGGAACTGAAGACATTGTCAAGCGTTAAGACAACTGGTCTTTTGCAACTCATGGCAAAATTATCACAGATATTTCCAAGTGCTTGACAACCACGGTCACAGGATAGTATCAACCCCATTAACAGATAATTCAAATGATGTATTGCTTGTCAATAACAATCCCGTAGATTAATGCGGGAGCTTCTATGGGAAGAATTTACTATTCTCTTCATCATCCAGCATCTTGATTCCGTATCCAAGATTTACAAAGATTCATCGTTAGTCATTACAGACTATACTTTCCTGACATCTCAAGACGTGCTCGAGACTATGTGCACAACTGCAAGATGTTGACATAATGAAACATATCTTTAATTTAGGAAGTCACAAAGATAAAGTTGGCATGCAAATTCCAGATTGGATGATCACTGAAGAGATGAAGCACACGGAGCATTACATGATGTATGCAGAGGTGTTTGGGTTAGATGTTCCTCTGACTCAGTCACAACCGACTGAGTCTACCCAAGGAAGGCATAGGACACCTAGCGCCCCTAGGTCACCTACCCCTAAAAAGGATACAGCAAAGTCAAGTGCTCCAAAACGATCTACTGTGATTTGTTTTTGTCTTTCTGAAAGGAGATCTACACGTTTAACTCCACCAGTTCTAGTACCAACTGTTGAAAAAGCAAAAGAGATGGTCTTACAAGATACATTACAAGTAAGTCTTGCTGAGCACAAAGCTAGAGAAAATGTGGAACTGGTCAACAAGCACTTGGCGTCTGAAGAGATTGAAAAGTTGGTAGAAGGATCTGAGAATGTTATTGATGATAGTTTACCTCCTAGGAATGATGAACCACAGATTCCCGGCACTAGGTTAGAGCCCCGGAGTGATAAGGAAAGTCTAGAGGTGGAGAGAACTAATGATGAAGAGGTATAAGTTACTAATGTTGTCATACCTGTCAATGTTAATGAAGAGGAGGATGAAATAATTGATGAAGTGTATGAATTAAAGCGAAGGGAGAAAGGGAAGATCTTAGAGGATTCTAGGAGTACACCATTACCCATACTAATTAGATCTACTATGACTCATACTAATCTCGCATCTTCGAATACTGAGAAACTCCAGGAATTGATGGTAACTCATACTCAAACAACATCATCATCAAGATCACAACACACCGAAACTTCTAGAGGCAAACTGATAACTAACATTGTTTCAAGAGAGACAACCAGCTCGATTCAAACGATACAAAAATTTCTTATCAGGAGTTAACAGGGTACGGTAATAACATATTTGTTGGAACATCTCAAAGAAAATTTTTGTCAAGGAATTCATGTATGATACTCTTGCTAATCATCTCCAGGAAGTAATGGTCAATCAATTACCCACAATGGATTGATAATAACGCACATAAGGAGCGGGTGAAAAAGAAAGTTCCTGAGAGGTCCCAGAGATCAAGTTCCGGTAGTGTATCTTGCGGTAAGGGGCTGAATTCCTGAGAGACAAAAGACTAAAGAAAGATGGAACGGATGAAATTGCAAAAGCCATTTTATAATAGCGCGGGAATAATCCAAGCTGAAATATCCTCACAATTCAAAAAGCAATTGATAATCATATTCCTTCTGGAAGTTGATGCGTCATATGAAGTTATTACTGTCTAGGTCACATCCAAACATGTTTCACAAATAGCCAGCTCAAATACAAACACTATCTGTTCCAGAACAACAATATCAACTATATCTTTCTATGAAAGACAATCCTTAATTGCAACAACAAGACATAGCAATATGGCTTCACTTTAGATGAAGTTTGAGAATCTTTAGGTAACCATAAAACAACATGTAGACTATCTGCCGTTCACTAGAGCCAAAAGAACAGGACGAATCCTCATGATGATGCCTCATCCTGAGGTGGAGAATAGTGCAAAGCCGGCAGAAGACAATCTGGTACGAAGCCGTATGTATCTGGAGAGTCATCGTCTGGACAAGTCACTGAAGAGGAACTAGGTCCTTCAACTTCAGTATAATCACGTAGCAAGAAAGATGATATTATGTTTACTGGACTGATTCTTATGCTTCAATATGATGAAATACTCAACAAAGCAAGTGTGACAAGAAATTATGGAAGAAGTATACTGACTATTGATAAAGGCAAAGTTAAAGAAAACGGGCCGATGAGAGGCTGAGCACAAAGATGTACGTCAGGAATGAGCATCAATATCAAAATTGATCGGAATGAAGAATTTTTGAAAAGTGACGAATTGTTTGGGAAAGTAGAAAGGATAATTCTTGTCCTCCCACATCCACAGAAAAGACCACACCTCTCGTTCAAAGCTGTCAAAGAGATCCTGCTCAAACATTTGGTCCCCAATATCTCATGGGTCCAAAGTTGTTAGTGTCAAACATCCCTTGCATTTGATGCAATTGGTTATGATGTGAGAATGAAAGATACATTTCCCATGGCATGTAACTTTGTCGTTGAAAGTTGTTCCAAGTTACAGGAAAGCCATGAGGTTGGTTTTGATGACCAAGTTGCGGTGTTTTAGGACGAGAATAATTATTATTGACTCTTCTAGGAGGTGGAGTTTTTGATCTAAAGTTTTGTTTTGAAAATCCAACTCTGGGTTTTGACAATGGTTTATAAAAGTGTTTGACTTCATTGTCACTAGCTACCGGAACTTTAACTTTGTTTACAATTATATGTTTTGGTCTAGGACCCAAAATGGATTTTTGAAAAGAAACAATTTTCTCAGATATTGGTGTCTCTGGTGGCGGTCCTTTATTTACTTTAGGGGGCGCTTGAACATTTAGGGGGCCGCCCATGTTTATGGGGTCGTCCCTATTTAAGGGACCTCCATCAGAGGATGCCTTTTTCTGAGTTTTTACAAATTTTATTTCCTTTGTTCTACTAGATGATGCTTCAAATGAATTAAACTCTAAACCTAATTTATCACCGGAGGGTTTTTGATTTTTTAGCATTTCATTCAAGCAATGTGTACTCTTTTCAAATTTATTTAATCCAGTAGATTCATCTTTGAGTTTTTCATTCTCAATTTTGAGTACATGACACACTGCACATTCGAGATCAACTCCCTTGTTTTTCTCGAATATGGATAATCTATCTTTTAGTTCTCTAAGCTCATTTTATAAGTTATTTCTAATGGCTTTTAGTCTTTTGTTTTTAGTGATTATCTTTAGACTCATTTTACATAATTTATCATATTCATTGTCTAAAGTTATATCATCAATTGATGAGTTTTCATCACTAAAGTAAGAGGATTCGGAACATACCTCACTTGATGCATGAGCTACAAGACATGTTTCGTCTTTGACCTTCTCATCATCTTCATCACCGCTATCGCTCCAAGAACCTCCGACAAAGGCTCTTTGGTTCTTGTCTTTCGGTGGTTTTGGACATTCTCCAATAAGATGATTCGGGTCGCCGCATCTAAAACATTTTCTATCATTTTTACCGGTCTTGTCATCACGGCTTCTTTGGAACGTCTTTTTGTCATTCCGAGGTTGTCTCACGAATCTACCTCTTCTCTTAAAGAATTTCTTGAAGTCTCTTACCGCCATGGCATACTCTTCGTCTTTATTACCAGAAGTCGAACACTCTTCATCACTAGATTCTTTCTTAGCCTTTAATGCAAGAGATTTTCTTTCAACTTTTGCTTTGACTATTTCAGAATCTTTCTTGATGATCATCTCATGGACTTTGAGGTTTCCAATGAGCTCATCAAGAGATAGTGATGTCAAGTCTTTTGATTCTTCAATTGCCGTGACCTTTGCTCTCCATTTAGGATGTAGAGCCCTAAGAAACTTCCTTACGTAGTTCTTACTAGAATAACCTTCATCAAGAGCTTTAAGACTAGTAATAATAGTATTAAATCTAGCAAAAGCATTATCTATAGATTCGTCTTCGGAAATGACGAATTGTTCATATTGTTGGACCAAAAGGTCGATCTTATTATCTTTGACTTGACTATTACCTTGATGGGTGATTAACAAGGTTTTCCAAATTTCTTTTGCCGTATTACACATGAAAATTCGTTCATATTCTTTTCTAGGCAAAGCGTTGTAAATAACCATTTTGGCTTCATTATTTTTTGCAAGCCTTTTCTTAAGATCATCCGTTTGTTTTTCAAAAGGGATAACCTCATCAAGTTTGGTTTCCGGATTTTGAATAATAGGTTGAAAATCACCATTGGTAATAACATGCCAAAGATCTAGATCTTTTGATTTAACATATGTCTCGAATCTATTTTTCCAATAAATAAAACTATCGCTTTCAAAAAGTGGTGGTCTTTGCATAGATTGCCCTTCTAGATATTTGTCGGAATCCATAGATCGATCCAAGCTTTAAAATACAATATATTTTAAAAATCTTGAGTGACCTTGCTCCTGATACCAATTGTAGAAACTAGAAGGGGGGGTTGAATAGTTTTACCGGTTAATTAGCGTTTTAAAAGTTTGCTTATGAAATAGTTTGATTCGAGATGTATGTCAATCAACCAACAATATGAATCACAACTAAACTATCTAATAATGCAAGTAATAAGTAAAGAGATAAAGAAAGAAACGATCAAACCAAGACACCGAGATTTATAGTGGTTCGGCAACGAAGCACCTCTTCGTTCCTACTCCACTCCCCGAGCACTCCACTCGAGATTTCACTATGTCAACAAGCTCCCTTTAGGCGGAGAAAACCGTTTACACGTCGCTTACTTTCTTTTCCGACACTAAGCTAGATGTCGAGTCCTAATCTTAGCTAGAACCAATCTAAGACTTCACTAAGTCTTCAAACACTCACAAGATCTACACTCTTGGATTGACACACAATCCAAATCACACCAATATACAATCTACACACTTGGATCTACACTTGATCCAATTAATACAACAACACAAAATAAATCTAATGAATGTTTGTGATCTTGAAGAAGAGAAGAGAGAAAGATCACTTGATAACAATTCGTATGTAGAAGAATACGATTGTTCTTCTCTTGCACTTGATTAGAAGGTGAAGAAGGGAGGAAGAAAGAATTAATCACTTGAAACAAAATCAAGGTATGTTAGTGATCAAGATATGTGTTTTAGAAAGAAAGGAAGAAGAGAGAAAACTAGATCTGATAGAATTTTTGGCAAGAGGAAGTCTGATTTTGAAATGGGTGGCCCAGTATTTATAGGGGACAAAAAAGTAGCCGTTGCTGGTGGCGGTCCCGGCGGCCCCTTATATATAAGGGGGCCGCCACTAGACTCCGCTCCCTTTTTTGTCCTTTTGTGGTGAAGGTTGTATCTGTTATGGAACCTTCCATTTTGGGGGGAAAATTTGAAATTCAAATTTTATGTTTTTAATAAAACATTTCTTTTAATTAATAAATAATTTGTTTTTATATTTTTATAAAAACATTTTTGTGGAAGTATAAGATTTAAGAAAAAATTATTTTCTTGATCACTAATCATGTTTAATGATTTGTTTATCCATACCTTAAGTGATTAATCATAGAAATAGAATTTTATGATTATTAATTTATAAACGTTTAATTTTATCGTAAACGTTTTCACATTTTGTTATTATCAAAACATTGAGAGGTCGAAAAATATAAATAACGTTTTTGGACATTATTTGTATTAACAATCTCCCCCTTTTTGATGATGACAAAATATAAACTCATTTAGTATAAAATTTAAAGGTTTATAAATTATTAATGAGTTTAATTCTACTTCTCCCCCTTTTTGTCGAATCTATGTCTAATTTTCGGCATTGAAAGGAGTCTTTAGATACTCATTTGAATCATTCGCGTCAATTCTCTCCATTCCATCTCAAGGTCAATGTTCTTACTCTGAAGACTCGTCTCTTGACTCTTTGAGAATGAATCTAAACTCTTTCCCACCCTTTAAAAAGTAGAATTAAACTCATTAATAATTTATAGACTTTTAATTTTATCGTAAACATTTTTACATTTTGTTATTATCAAAACATTGAGAGGTCAAAAAATATAAATAACTTTTTTGGACATTATTTTTATTAACAATCTCCCCTTTTTTGATGATGACAAAATATAAACTCATTTAGTATAAAATTTAAAGGTTTATAAATTATTAATGAGTTTAATTCTACTTCTCCCCCTTTTTGTCGAATCTATGTCTAATTTTCGG
>BQNB010199524.1:0-11055 GCA_026074375.1 Tanacetum coccineum
TTGTTTTTGAAGGTCATAGGGTTTGTCATCAGTGTTGGATCGGTAGTTGTCCTGGTTGTAACTACTTCATTCGTTTGAACGCCAATTATCGTGATTTAAGTCTCGGTCGTGGTAATCATTGTAAAAATGAGTCTTATGAAAAGTTTGCATGAATTTAGCCTCTTCTTCGCGAGACATAGGTGTGTCATCTTCATCAAGATTGGGTTTTTTTTAGAATTAGATTGAAGTTCTTTGTACTGAGCATCTATCTTTAGAGTCATGACATTTATTCAGGCCATAATTTTGTCAGTATCAGAATTACTGCTGCTTCCATCGGCAAAAGCAATGGTTTTCTTAAGAGATGATTTGATTTTTTGATTTTTATCCCAGTCGAGCTTGAGTAAGAATTTATCTTCGAGAAGCTGATAAGCTTGATTTGGTGTTTTATAAAGGAAAATACCACCAGCTGCGGCATTCAAAACTTCTTGGGTTATTTCGCTTAGACCGTGATAAAAGATTTTGATAATTTTGCCTTTGGACAGATTGTGACCATGGCAGTTTCTGAGCATTTCCTTCATACGAAGCCAAGCGTCGGTTAGAGATTCATTTTCATGTTGAGAGAAGGCTCGGATTTCTCCGAGGAGTCGGTCGAAAAGAGCTGGAGGAAAAAATCGGCTAATGAAAGCGGTTTGAAGTTCATCCCAAGTTTCAATAGTTCCTTCGTTGAGTTCGTCCAACCATGTTTTTGCTTCTCCGGTGAGTGATAGGGGAAACATCATTAAGCGGACGGCTTCATTTTCGGTATCTCTGTATTTGAACATATCACAAATTTTGAGGAATTCGTGGATGTGTTTGTGAGGATCGGTTTTGGTTCTGCCATCAAATTGGTTTCCTTTGACAAGGGTCAAGTGGTTACCTTTAATAGCAAATTCGTTAGCAGTTTCAGGAATAGTGATTGCGGAACCGGGAGTCGGAGCGACAACACGGTCAGCAGCCCACATGGGTTCATCATCCATTGGATAAAGATTTTCAAGAATAACTAGAAAGTGACGGAAGTGGTTGATGTCGAGAATTGGCGGATAGACAATTCTCGGGTTTTGAGGTGGGTTGTTTCTTTGATTGAATGGAACTCTTCTGTTTCGTCGACGACGTCTTCGATTCAGAGTACGTTCAGGCTCAGGTAATGGTTCAACAAGTTCAGAATTGGAAGCACGTGTATGCATCCAAAGGAGAAATTATTCGGGTCAGTTTGCCAGAAAACTGTACGGCGATTTGAAAAAGAGGGGGAGTTAAAATAATTTTCCAGAGTTTGACTACAGAACAGCTAAGAAATCCCCGGCAGCGGCGCCAAAAACTTTGATGTGTTTCAAAAGCTTTAAATTTATAAGACTGAAAATACCGGATAATTATATGGAAACACACGGGTAAAAGTATAACCCACGTATGTAGTATAATCTTTTTAGGTAAGACCAGGTCGTTCCACAGGGATTAGAGTAGTGTTCAAATAATCAGAAAGAAAATAGACTTTAACAATTTTGAAAATAACTTTTGCTTTACCAATGATAATAAGTATGACTACTCGGATAGTTGAGAAATAATTTATAAGTGTTGGAAATAATTAGACCTCGAAGATGAGACATTAATTTATAAAAATGATTTCTCGTCAGAAAACGTTTTCACAAACTAACTTGGTTAACTTAAGACTTATATTTAGTTAACTAGACCAAATGTGTCACTCAAATAATCCAGTTACTATTATATCAAAGCTTATTTTGTTTATCAATTTACGAAAGTGGATTTCTCGGCACAAACGTTAAAGACCATAGACAAATCTTTAAAACCACATAGATCATAACGGGTCTTTTGACCTATACCGATATGATTATATAATCTAAGTTGATAAGCAAAATATTCATCAGAGATTTAGCCTCTCATGGCTATGAAGTTCATAACAAAAGTAATTAGATAAGCAAGAAAGAAACTATTACTATGTCTGTGGTGAGAATTAAGGATTATAATTTCTGCCTCGTAACAAGTATCGATCGTAGTACAAACTTTATTTGATCCAATATTTATGATGTTCTTCTTTGTTCTTCGTGGTTTGATCTTCAATATGTTGTCAAGACTTGTTTGTGTGATAGATGAGAGGATTGTGAAAAGGGTTTGATGAAGAGATAATGGAATGGAATGATTTTTCCTTGAAATTCGTCCACTATTTATAGGCTGGGTGGGGTTGAAGTGCGGCCACACATAGAAATATTGTAGTTGTAAGTTTGGCTAAGGGACGGTGGGGGGAATTTCATAAATGCTGCTTGGATGTGTGGTGTACTTTTGGAAATATGCGGCGCACATAGTGAGTAAATATAGAGTTCATTTAATTGTCTTTATTTCTTTTGACTCGATAAGAAGTGCGGCACACAAAGGTTTTGTGCGGCGTACTTATGGTCTTTTTCAGCTTTGGTCCTTTCTTTTCTTTCTATCTTGGTTCCAATAACTATAAACACTTGAACTTTATTCTTTTTGAGCTCGAGATGACTTCAAGTGAACCTGCACATAATTAATGCTATTAAGTATCAAAAGTTCACGAGAAATTATAAAATATATATAAATAACGCCGCTAAAAACATGTATAATTAAGGTGTTATCAAATCCCTCCACACATAGCTGTTGCTTTCCCTCAAGCAATTAAAGCGAGAAAAACAAGATCATTTATCATGACGTGGAGAAAATTTGGATTTTACAAGTGTTTACTGGTTTAGTTAACTTTTCAGGCATAGACACAAAACAAAGCACCTCACAAAGGAATGTGTTTGATTTTTAATTCACTCGAGCCTCTCAAATAGGGTTTATAATTGTGAAGACACTCAGATGCACAAACATAATCTAGACAGCTACCATAGGCTTGTTGTCATACCTTGACATAGGCAGAAATACGGGTATGCGACGAAGAATGATCAATCATAACACAAGATACAAAATAGAGAAATCTAAAATGCATTAATGAAAAGTTTCATGATGATCTTCTTACCTCAATACATACTTGAGTGAGAAGTCCCAACAAGAACACATCTAAATAGTGATCATTATTACAACCAAAAGCCTCTTCACACAGGGGCCTACTAGTCTTGATACCAAAACCTGTCAAAGTACTAGTCAACACAACACCATTGCAAGAACTTCAATGCAGATCTTACAGGATACTCTTAAAGTCTGCTAGCTTGCATCACAGCCTTACTGATCATTAACTTCACCTGAAAATGATACTCGAAAAGGTCAACAAATATGTTAGTGAGCTCGTAGGTTTGATTAAAACTCAGTCGTTGTGCCAATATTTCAAACAGTGGACAATTATGCAATATGACAGTAAATACATGCAACACATTTAGTTTCTAAACCTAGCAAATCCGTGCTAGCCAAATCTCATCCATATGGACCATTGCCACGCAATGTCCCAAACTCTCAACTCACAGGACCCCTAAAGCCTACCAGATGGAGCTATATATAGGGCGGCTTATCATATCAAACCATAGCATGTCAATGCTATAACAGAGCCACACGACATATTATAAACGATCTACATGGAAAGTTTCACATATCATATTCTACCAAAACTCATGTCATTCACATAGCAGTCATAAGCACATAACATTGTCCCAAAAACAAAACAACTTTTGCACAGTACAGAAAATAGTTCAAAACAGTTTTGAGTAACATTTTCTCCCAATAGACTAGCATTAAAAATGGGGCTACGAGAACTCACCTCAAGCAAAGGTGTCTAGCAGCAAACTCAATATCATACAAACAAATGCAAGCTGTACCGAACTGAAACTAGTCAATTAATGTTCCACTTAGACATTTATCTTCCAAAATAGTTTTCAGATTTGATGCATAGAGGTTAAATGCGCATTGTACAGTTATCCTTAACATTATCAGTGGTGTGATGGTTGGCGACTTAGTTTTAAAATGATAAACATACTTCAAACTTCATACCTTAGTTTAATATAATAGATACTTATATCATTTATATATAATAGTAGAGTAAAATAAGGAAAATAATACTGATATTTTAATATATTTTTATATTTATTTATATATATATATTATTATAATATATATATAATATATATATATATATTATATAATATATATATATAATACTTCAGTAAAATCCATTCGGCACTCTTGTTACCTTAATTCATCATTTAGATTATAAGAACGAAATGTGAATTTATATTAAACAATTTAGAGATGTTGGCGTATAGTCCGGAATGGGCCAGACCCAATGGGCCGAACCAGATAAAAGGGTGGCCCACATCCTACGTAACCCTAATCCATACACTATATATACAGGGGTAGGATCATCCTACCTCCACACATCTATACAAGGTTATTCTCTACCACCTCTTTACTCTATGTTTATACCATTCTGCCTTGACCGTCGGAGGGTGGATCCCAGGGCTCCGGCCTCGGGTGCCCTTCTAACCGGTTCTTCTTTGTGTTTTACGCACTATCAAAGGTCAGGTGACGAAAGAACCGGCACCATGAGACTCGGCAAGGCCAGACCAACCAAATTCTGCTTCAACAAGTTGGCGCCATCCGTGGGACCCCGAATAAACTATGCTTCGTGTTCTCATATCATCGAAAGGCAAAAATCAATTCCATTCCGGAAATCGGTAAATCTGAAACCTTCGTATTTTTGTCTTTTATTACCAATATCTTTATAAATTGGTAACAAGATATTACCAATATATTTTGAAATTGGTACCAATATCTTTTTAAATTGGTAACAAGATATTACCAATATCTTTTTAAATTGGTAACAAGATATTATCAATATTTTTTAAACTTGATAAGATGTTATCTGTATTTTTTTTAATTGGTAACAAGATATTACCAATATTTTTTAATTTGATAAAAAGATTTTATCCATATCTTTTTCCTTATTTGCAATTATCCCTTACTTGTAAATATTATTATGCAAATACCTGGCCACGGAAGTACGTCTTCCGTTGGCCGTAAGTCGAATGCCATATTCGCATTACCCGGCCATGGAAGTACGTCTTCCGTCGGCCGTAAGTCGAATGTAATATTCGCATCACCCACCACGGAAGTACGTCTTCCGTCGGCCGTAAGTCGAATGCCATATTCGCATTACCCGGCCACGAAAGTACGTCTGTAATTATACAAGCGTAATCAAACAATTTAAAATCGAACGATTAAGAGAGTAAGAATTACACAATGTCTTCTATGGATTCGTGATCGATGCTTGACCTTGGTGGCTGATCTTCTCTTCTGAAATTCGTCTTCAGTGAGTATGGTATAAAGAATTTGATATTGCACTGATTGTTGTAATCTATACACGTAAAATAATATAATAAGTATAGAAAATTACCAAACTACCCTTGAGGACAAAGGAAGAAAGGAAAATTCTCACAATTATATATAATAATACGTATATTTACCGGTAAGTGATTACCGGGTCGTATTCCTCGAAGATTTATGAAATTGAGACCACGTTTGTTATTTGGACAATGATTTGAATTGGTTCGAAGATGATTTGTTTTCTAAAATCCTAAAAGTGAGCAAATTAAAGGACAATTAAACCTAACTTTAATAACGGGAAATTAAACTTTAACTAAAAACGCAAAACGGGAACCCTAAACGGTGATTAAAAACCCTAAATTTCCAAAATTAAACCTAAAATGAATTTTTCACTTTTAATAGACTCTAATTGACTAAAAAGTAAGTTTAAAGAAAACTAGAACAAAAACGGAATTGAAATGAGCTTAAAAACACGAAAAATGTAAACGGAAACGAATCCCGTTCTTTAAAAATTGAAATTTTGCAAATTAAACTCTACGGAAGCAAAACTAATTTTCCAAGAAACTATATGATAAAAGAAAATTTTCTAAAAAAGAATTATATTTTTTTGATTATTTTTCTATTTTTTATGATTTTTTATAAAGTTTTTAATAAAGAAAAAATTATAAAAAATAGTAAACTTAATCCTAAAAATCTAGAAAAATTACTAAAAGTGTAAAACTTAAAAACTGATTTAGAAAAATAAAAGCTAGAAAAGTGCTTACGTGAAAACAAGCTCAAAGAGCTTATATAAAGCTAAGGTTTTATATGAAAAAAGAAGAAAAAGAAAAAAAATGGTTAAAAGTAAAACGGAAAGAATGTATGACGGCATGAACTATTGTTGCTATATGGTTAAGTGCGTGTGTCGTTTAGAGAGACAGGTCGTGGGTTCGAGTCCCCAGCCTTTCATTGTTTGGCTATTTTTTTATTTATGAAAAATCAAAGAAACAAAGTTGTCGACAATCTAAAAACTAACACTTTTTATAAAAACACATATATCTGAAAACCTGAAATAAGCTAGAAAATAGCTTATTGATTTGATAGGATACTTAATTCTATTTTTTTGGGTATTTTCCTAAACTTAATAAGCTCAAATACTAAGATAAGCTAACCCTATGACTAAATAAGCTACTATATTGCTAACATTATCCTAATAAGCTAATTCTGACTAAAAAGAACCAAGAAATAAGCTAAAAAAACTAAAAAGCTTTTAACTACTGACAGAAAGCCAAACAGGCCCTAGGGACTTGTTTGAGCTTAATTTTAAGCTCTCTAAAGGATCCTTACAGCTAAAAGCTTAATACCTACTAAAAGTACAGCTAATAAGCTACTTAGAATTGCAAAGAACAACCATTTTGAAATACAATTAAGCAAAGAAAAAGTACTATGAAAAAGCTATTGGCTATTGTTTTTGGTTTTTACATGAAATAGTGCAATAAGCTATAACTGAACTTAATAAGCTAAGGACTACTTAATTCTAACCTAATTAGCTAGTTAATATAGAAATTAGACAAAAACTTAAGGCAATAAGCTATAAAATTCTAATAAGCACTTAACAAAAACTAACAACCCAAACAGTCCCTGAAGGAACTTTTATGCTTATTTTCTATAAGCTCTTAGATCTTAGGCAATTTTAGATTATGTCAAGCGTAATACTAACAAACTATAATACTCTACCTAAAACAACTTTTTAAAACTATTTTGAACTTCAAGAACTTAATGAAAAAGCTTAATGAAAACAGACAGAATACTTAGCATGCTGATTTTTTTGAAAGACAAATTACTAAATTAAGAGCTAAAAACAGATGACCTATTGAGCTTAATAAGCTAAAATAAGTTCAAACATATTTAAACTACCTTATAATCTACTTGTGCAAGAAATTTGAAACGCTATAAAGCGATTTTTTACCTATTGAAAATTAAGCTAGAAAAAGCTGTTTCAAAAATAAACTGTGATGCAGTTGGCATGCATATGAACCAAAATTCTATAAATGCAGATTTAAGAACATATTCTACTCTATTTTAACACTAGACTAAATGCAAATTAAGAAACAAAGACAAAGCTAGAACTGAATAAAACTAATACTGCAAATGCTAATTAACAGATTTGAGCTTTTAATGAACTAACTTATGAAAAACTAGATTGACCCTAATCTATCTTATAAAATTAGCTTAAACAAACTTAAATGAGTTATCAAAACAAATATCCAAAGACCAATTGGCCTCTAGCAGTATTAACTTGTGGTATTACTGCTACGGTCAATCCCCTTTTAAAAATTACAATTCACAACATTAGCTTATGATCTAGAGATCTATGAACTAAAAGGTTCATACTAGATAACAATACAGCTAAAAACAAGACCTTATAGAGCTATACTAACATTAAAATAGCCCAGAATCTAACAGGTTAATCATTATGTAATTATTTTTGGTTTCTTGACAGATTTATGAATCAAAACTAAGTAAAAATAAGATCTTTGCTATAAAACATATATAAAAACAGATACTCAATCATACTTAATAAGCATAATAAGACAGAATTAAACACAAATAAACAAGTAATAAGCTGAAAATAAGCAAATGCAATTATTAAGCTAAGAAACTTTGAAATTGAAAGAAAACTTACAAAAGCCTTTGCATAAACAAGGCAATAATGCTAGAGGAGCTACTCTTAAAGCTCTAGCTTAGCATAAGGATAAGCTAGTAAAGTCCAATAAGCTCTTCCATGGTAAGCTTATCATCCAAGCGACTCGGATCCAAATTAAGCATAGGTTTAAACTGATTTTAAAGGTTTGAATAGATTAATGATTAGTTAAGCTTAATTCCAAGCTTAGAGACTTAAGAAGAGCTATTTATGAGCTTGAGATAGCTTATGTAACAGTAGACAAGAGCTTTTGATTATTTTTTTTACAAAAAAGGGAATGGCCTTATAGGTAAACACAATAAATTATGTAAAAGTGCAAAACTATGATTCATAATGGAAAAACTGAGTTCCATTAAGACGAAAAACTTTGAAATAAAATTACATAAGCTAAAATTTAAACTACATTAGCTACTAATTTAAAAAGCTGAAAAAGAAAAATAAGCTAAAAATTGAAAAAAAAGAAGAAGATCCTTTGTGTGTGAATGTGAGGGGCTTTTATAGCCTTCAGAGGATGCTTCTAGGTCCTCAAGTTTGTTAGACGTTCCCTTGATCTTGTCCCTTCATTCAAGCAAATCATTGGATCTCAACTCTTATCCGTTGGATTAATTGAGTGAGCACACGGATTGCCAACGTGGCATTCCGTGTGTCAGAGCACTTGTGTTTCTTTTGCACTAAATTTAGTGCAAAATTCCATGTCCTCGTGTGCTTCTTTCCATATCTTGCGTGTCATTCTTGTGGGTTTTAGCCAATGAGAGCCTTGGATTAGTTTAACTCGCACTTCATTCTTGGCACTTGAATTATTAAGTCATGTCATTAATTGGATTTTACCCCTTGTTTTGAGCATGTGGTTAAACGGAAGAGACGATGAACAGTAAATGGTAATACGCGCCCTTTTTTATTCATTTTTAATCCGTTTGATATATTTGACCGGGACAATGGGTGTTGACTTGGGCCGGGTTTTAGGTTATTTATAACAGAAATAGGCCACAGTTTGTTTTAGGGTTTTGACTTGGGTTGTGTATTTGAAAGGGAATGGCCAAGGTTATTTATAATTGGAGTTGTGCAGTCTTTTGGGCTAGGGTTAAATAGATAATGAGTGTTAACTCTTTATATATTAAAGAGTTAGCACCCTTAGGGTTTAGGGACCATTTTTTGCAACTTTGTTTGACTTGAAGGGCTATTTTGGGTTTTTATGGGTTTTGTCATTTAGTGAGTTGACTTTGGTTGACCAAGGGTTGACTGGGACGTTGACTTCTTCGACCCTTTTGATTCGCATCCAATCCCCGGATTTTTGTACATTCTTTCTATTATTGCACTCTTTTTCGTCTCGTGCTCGGTTTTGTCCGGTTTTTGACCGTTTTCTTGTGATATTTGCAATTTCCCGTACCTACTCCATTCACATATCTCTAGACAAAACATATGAATCTCATATACATCCGCATTTTAAGAACACCCAATTTGTCTTATATGGGCTATTTTAGTTATAATAAAGATTATGTGATTCTCAATACAACATTGTATATGTTTAAAAGGTCAAATACATCGTATTTAACTGGTGAATACGTCGTATCACCAGAACATAGTATAATTAAATAATGCTGGAATTTAAACACACAATTAAACATACAATGCAATTAAATACAAACAGAATTAAAATTATGCTAATTAAATTATTCTAAGCTAATGGTTAGAAATACTAATAAAATTAAAGGTTAAACTTTTTCACTCCCCGGCAACGGCGCCAAAAACTTGATGTGCTGTCGTGTAGGGTCAATTTATTGATTACCAAGTTTTAAATTTATATTTAGCCTACTTATCCTAAAACAACACTTTAACAGGCAGTGTACCAGATCGGGTGGAGTTTCGTGGTAAGTAGGGTGTCGAACACTAAGAGCGAGGTTGTTATCCTTATATTTTATCAGTATTTTAATTAATCTAATTAATCTAGTTAATTCTAATTACTTGTTAAACCTATGCTAAACCTAGTTCTAATGATAATGGGCGGTTTCAGCTTGAGAGACTGGCATAGGTATTATGGTGACAATAATCAATTCAAAACACAATAAACATGCAAGAAGACAATCAGAAGATAAAAGAGCGGTACAAGCCAAATGATAGAAAACTGTATTAGCCATATTAAATCTGATTAAATGTTGGTTTGTTTGTTTAGTGCAGTGATTACTTATCTCAAAGCGGCATATTGTCACACCCCCAAACGGGGCCTGGACAGAATACGTGTCCGGAGGTGTGACGTCATCGCATGCATCGCACAAGATCAAGTAAACGACCACTATATGGACGTTTGATAAAACATAACTCGTTGCTTTGGATAAATCAAAATAAGTCTTACAATATTCTTGACATAAATGAAATAGTTTTAGCGAAAGCTTAAGAAAAATGCAGCGGAATCAAAACATGTTTTTAAGGCAACGAGCAATTAAGATTAAAGATAAACATTCTTGAAAGACACCCAACAATGCATGCAACATCAAATAGCACTTCAAGAACAATCCAGCTAAGCACCTGAGAAAACATGCTTAAAACAGTCAACATAAAGTTGGTGAATTCATAGGTTTGAATTGATGTAAGGTTGGACCACAAGATTTTAAAAGTGATGTGACTATTATAATAGATACAATATCACATGAAATGTATTTACGTTGCGCTAAGCTCATGACACCGATGCTAAATTAAGAGATACATATAATATGCAAAGTGATGATAATGCCCTACAGATGTCTGACCAAGACACCCCAAAGAGTTTCTGACATGATATATATCCGTTCGTTCATCAACACAGAAACAAGTAAGTGATTGCTTACCCAGATAGGGATAATTAGTCCCAGATAGATCTATCTATAACATTCACACTTACTTACCCAATCCAATTGGTCATAAGTAATTAATGGTTCATGATGGTTCGAGCATGGTAGTGGTCTAATCGATACTTAGGCAACACGTAAACATAAATGATAACTAAAAACACTTGTGTTGTAACACCCCCAAAAAATACAACAATGCAGCGGAATACCACATGGGGTGCTACTTCATAATACACAGCGCTAGATACA
>BQNB010199525.1:0-11055 GCA_026074375.1 Tanacetum coccineum
AATATCTCAACATATCTACTAGGGGCACACCCTTAATTAGAATCACTATCAATCAATAAACCTACCAAGGCTCTCAAGGCATCATGCAATACGACTAAGGCAGCATGGCAAACACTTAGCAATACAACTAAGGCAGTACGACAAAAACTTAGCAATCAACAACAATCTGAACCTCAATGTTCGCAAGCATTCTCATACCATATCACTACACAAAAGTACGCATTACTCAAAACGTATATTTGAGGTCAACTCATTTTCAGGTGGTCTAACTACTCATACATCCCTCCCTTCCTCTAACATAGCTTAAGAAAACTACCCCTATCATTTCACGGCCCTTTGTAAATTAAGCATAGTTGATCAGGCTATGCGTAATTTAGGAGATACCATAAATTGCTTCGGCTAATTAACTTTCGCCATGTTCGAGGTTTTACGAAAACTATAGTTAGGTTATAGTTGCATTTCTTTTTATTTAAAAAAACATTCTCTATATCTTAGCTCTGATTACCAATCTATCACACCCTGATGACATACCACACCTAAGGCCTACCAGCTGAAGCTATATTTAGGGTGAAGAACCACACAGAACACTAGGGTAGGCGTACCCAGCCGCTCTAAGAAATCACGTAGCACATAATATTTACATAGCAGTCATAAGCACATACATTGTACCAAAAACAAAACCACGTTTCGCACAGTTTAGAAAATAGTTCAAAACATATTTGAGTATCATTTTCCCCTAACGGAAAAGATATAAAAAGTGGGGCTACAAGAACTTACCTCAACAGATGATAATAACCGCACAGATAATCTCTACACAACGAACCAAACAATCTTTACTCAATGAACCAAGCAATCTCTACTACGCACAACGTTACCAGGCCACGACCTAACATTAATTTCATCTTATCCACATACTGTACAATATTGCCTTATTGTACAATCGTTAGTCTTTAACTCACACCAAAATCCTCATTACAAAACCTTTATTTCGTTGCAAAACCTTGATTCCATTGTAAAACCTTTATCCTTATTACAAAACCTTTATCTTTATTTCAAAACCTTTATCCGGTAACATGGTTGTGTGTTATTTACACAAAATGACTCAATGCACTTGGGCTAAGTGCAACATCGACACAAAATACTCAAAACATAGCCAACAACGAAAACGAAGCAATTGACCAAACGGTCCAAGAGAATCTGACGAGAAATAAGTGGGAGTTCAAGGATCGAATAAACACTTTCGCAACGTTAAGGTATATATATATATATATATATATATATATAATAATAAAATATTATTTTATTATTTTCGTTACTTTATCAGGCTAAACGGGGTAAGTATAAAATCTTATCGTTAGTACGTTCATGTTCAATCGTTTAATCTTAACATTTAACATTTATAAAAGTCGTCTTATGTCCTTTAGTTGAATTGACTCCAAATAATCATTCCACATTATTTTCTAAGTGCGATATTTTTCACAAAATTTTGACATGACCCGTTCGTTTGTAAAAGGTTTCCAAGGTTTCAAAACCTTAAATTTCTATACTTTTCACAATTTTTCCAAAATTCCGACAAAATGCTAAAAAGTCCTATTTCAAAGCGTTTATCCATTTATTACTAAAATCAACCATATTAACCATTTTTCCACTTCCGTAATTCTATTTATCTGACTTAGTAATACAAACTACAAAATTTTCCTTATCGGGCCCGAAAGCCCAACGTTAATCCAATAACATTTGTTGAGTCCAATATAATTACTTTTAATTCCAATCTAAGTCCATTAATCCATTCACAAGTCTAATTTATAAAATTTTCTCTTATTGGGCCCACAAGCCCAATGTTAGTCCATTAAGGTCTTAATATTTAGCCCGATAGTAAAATTAGTCCATAACCTTTTATATAAGTCCAAAATATAAAACGAAGCCCAATAGGCCTTAAGCCCATTAAGCCGTAATCAAAATAAGCCATAAGCCGAACCAAATAAGCCATAAACCGAATAAACCATAAGTCCAAGTATAAGCCAAAATCACAATAAGCCATAAGCTCGAAATATAAGCCGAAACATAATTAAGCCATAAGCTCAAAATATAAGCCAAACTAAATAAGCCCAACATAAATAAGCCATAGGCTCGAATAAGCCATAAGTAAACCGAAACAATCAAATGGCCAAAACTCGATAAGCCGAAACCAATATAAGCTAAACCCAAATAAGCCGAAGCTAAATAAGCTCGAAATCAGATAAGCTATAAGCCCATAAGCCGAAACAATCAAATGGGCCAAGCCCAATATTCTTTTTCTTCTTTTCTTTCTTTTGCCGAAACCAACCAAAGCCCAAACATCAAATAAGCCCTAAATGAGCTTATTTTTAAGCAAAGTTTCAAAAGTAAGCCCTAATAAGCATTTGACTCAAAAATAAATTTACCACCACAACCATAATATAAAAGTGACCATTTCTTGTTCTTTCCTTTTTGTACTCGACACAAACAAACACCCTTTTAAATCATTCGTTTCGTTTTCAAGTTTTGATTTTTACGACGATCAACTTGTACAACTAGCATTAGGTTATCAATATGAACACAAAAGTACAACAAAATTTTTAATTTAGAAAACTTACAAGTTTGAAGGTTCTTGGTTCGGTTTTGACGCGAAGAAAACAAACCCAAATCGTTTTTCTACAACTCGAGACTATCTAATATCAACCCATTATTGATTATTAATCCGTGTTCTTGATCAATCTTTAAAACTTTTATGTTTCTTGCCCCTTGGTGTGCTTGTCCGAAATACAAAGAGAGAAAGAAGAGAAATATTTTTTGTTGTGTTTGATTTAAAAATGAATGCATGAATGATGGTATGAGATGGTGAAAAGAATATATGAGTACTATGTTGAGACACTATTTCTAGAAAATAGCCTTCTTCCCCCCCCCCCCTTGAGGCCTACTCGTTCGAATTGGAATGAGGGGTTTGGGGTTTTTCTTTTCGTGTTAAGATTACTTAAGACTCTATTTTCATCACTTTACAACGTTACTTGAAGTTAGTTAATATTTTTATTGGGTTTAAAAACATTTTTTCAAGAACCTGGGTCATTTACACGACCTATCTCCGAACCAAACTTTCCAAAAAATCATTTCGACCATTATTTGACGTGTCAGGACCCAAAATACGAGTTTTGTCCAAAATCAACCGAGACCTTTCACATAAATTTTTAAAGCATTTCAAACTTTCAAAAATGACTTGTCACTTTAATTTCACCCAAATTTCACTTTTACAATCGTTACGGTCTTTTACCAAATTTCACAAAAATGCTTGTTTTCTGATATCTTTTAAATCACACACCAACGATTTACGTTCTAATCAACGTTATTTAAAACATGAATTTATTTAAACATAAATCCATTAACACACTTCCAAGTTTACTAAAACCCGTTCTCAAATTAACTGTCGTGCCGGTACGCGCTGCATGGCGATATTCGCTAAACGCGGGAAAACTTCTCGGAAAGCACTAAAAGACCACGTAACCATTCCAAAATGGAAAGACGAATCAAAAGTAATTCTCTTAAGATATTTATGACTCACCCAAAACCCGGTTAAACCGTAACCGTTTTACGCAAAATAGGTCAACCGAAGTTAACTTTTCAGCTTTCTCCAAAAAAAACTGACAAGGTCGAAAGACTCCGATATAAAATCACAATATTTTATAATACTTAACCCAGGACAAGTTATCACAATACTTCCCAAAGTCTTCATGTGATCAAGTGAGCATCCAAGTAACTGCACCTACCTCTTTGTTGTGTCTTGTGACCGGACAAACCACACAAGCACACCAAAGATGGCAAGATTCCTATTATACACCTTCAAACTATCTTTAAGACTTGCCTAAAATAATATTCAAAAGTGGAAGTAACTAGTCATTTTTCTTATACTTCTCACTTGGTAAAAATAAATTTCTCCTCTCTCTTTGCTTCCTCTAGCTCACGGAAAAACCACAAGGGCACAAGAAAAATGTGTTTTGATAGTTACAAGTATTTTACAAAAAGGTTTAAGGGTTTAGGTGTTTAATCAAACAAGTATTTGGGGTTTGATTGTATGTTATACTTGTTAATCTCATCTTCTCATCCTACTAAGGTGCTCATTTCATGCATAATTTCATTTCATACATTTTGTTTATATTATTACATACATGAAATTATATCACCACTAGTGTTGTGTTAAATGATTTTCTAAAGAAAACTAGCAAAAACTTTTGAATACATTCTTATGAAAACTCTATAAAATAGGTAATAAAAATAGGGATCTACACATATTCTACTTGATATAGTCATTTTACAAGTAACTTGTTAATATTGTAGTTTTGTTGTTAAAATGGATGCTTATAAATTTAAACTAGTTAAGTTGTATTTTATGTTCATGTTCTTGATTATATTGTTATCCTTGATAAATTGGTGGTAAGGATTAGGTTAGTATGAAGTTGTTGTTGTGATAGTAAATGATGAAAATTGACGAAAGAGATTAGGTTAGTATGAAGTTGCAATTTGTGGGTGAAAAATAATGGTAGAATAGAAATTAAATGCTTGTTGTCTAGATTTTATCTTGGTATTTTCGAACACTTATTTTTTTTGGATTGCCGAGACCTTAAAAAAGTAGATAGTAGACTCAAATACCTTCGTGTGGATATAAAATTCGTTAAAACCATACTTAAAATGAGTGAGATATGACTATTTAAAGTTCGGGTAAAAACTAGTAAATTTTTTAGCAAAAAATGTTTTCAACTTTTTACAAACATTCTGTCCAGATCTGTTCAATTACGTTTTTGACCCCTTTCGGGTCCGACCCGGGAAAAACTTATAGAAGATATTTTGTAGTGCTTGATTTTACGCAAAAATGTAGTACTCGCTCGTACCGTGAATCTTTATAACGAAGAAGCTACGTCATTTTAAAAACTGGATCAAAATCTATATTTATATAAATAGTGAGCTGTTAGAATTATTAAAATGGTGTTTTTGGGTCCGAATGAGTTATAAATATTGTAGTATTATCTATATACTTTTCACCCGGAAGTTTTCAAAAATATAAATAAGCAAGCGAGTTAGGATTTATTTAAGTTAGTTACTTGGAAATAATTGTAAAGTATATAATTATGAATAAAAGTGGTGAACTTGACGTAAAAGTCATTTTGACATATTAACTAAAACGAAAATGTGTAGGTGGTGATATAAAGTTTATAAAATCGCATATGCATCATTTCACTATTATTTGCTTGCACTTAAGGCGCACTATTATTCAACTAGGTTGCATTTAGAAGACGTTGTTCGTCCTACTCTTGATTGATTTATTCTTAAATAATTACTTTCACTTGAGGTGAGTTTATAGCCCCGCTTTAACTTATTTACAATTATTTTATAAATCTCGGAGTGAGATACAATGCTTGTTTTTACATTTGGACGCAAGTACAATTTTTATATGATTATGGATATGCCTAAGTACCGATAACCCACAATGCCCATTATCATAAAATGTTAAAGTCATTAATTACTAACGTACTTTCAAAAATTTCCACATCTTACCAAGATGGTGCTTTTAATATCATTCTTACCTTCCTGACTTTATAGTTTATGCAAAAATTACCAACGTTCTCAAATGTGACCTTTTTTAACCGGTTACCAAGGACTAAAAACTGACACGTCACCTTCTTTTACCGGTTTTGTTGAATTTTGATTATTTTTTTTCCACGTGTTCACCACCTCACTATTACCCAATAGACCAAAAACAAAAAGCAACCCAATAGACCAAGAACAAAAATTACAAACGTTCTCAGTCATTTTAGCAAATCAATTAGTTATATCCTATGACTCGACAAAACTAATAGACCAAGAACAAAAAGCAACCCATCAAAATATATTTGACAAAACCTCCATCTCTATTGAATTCCATGATCCCATTTCTTCTTATAAAAAAATCAAGAAAGTATCGTGAAGAATCTTCAATATAAGTGGGTTTCATTTTCATTTGATGTAGTGGGTTTGGACTTTGGAGTAAGACTCGTTGAATCAGCAGACCCTTTTGGTACACAACTGGATTCAAGATTTCTGGTGTTTCAAAGAATTCCTTATTGATTAAACCACGTTTTTATGCTACAAAATGAATTATAAGTTGAGTCCACAAAGTCGATCGGTGCAAACAACCAGGTGTCCAGATGTGTATGTGTAAGTGTTTTTATGCTACAAAAAAGAGTGTTTAGATTTGTTGGTGTTTTGATTGTTAGGTGGGGATGGAGGAAGAAGATGAAGATGGGTGAGGTAGAAAAGTCAAACGAAAGTCAACTCTACGTGGAAAAAATTAATAACGTGAAAATTAAGAAAATTACATTTTTAATATTTACCGGTATCAACAAGTTAGGAAGGTAAGAATGATATTAAAAGCACCATCTTGGTAAGATGTGGAAATTTTTGAAAGTACGTTGGTAATTAATGACTTTAACCCTATCATAAATCGTTAATTACTTTGTGGAAGCGTGAGTGTTATAAATAGATCTATTTGGGATTGACATCCCCGTTCGGGTAAGTAGCGCTTACTAGTTTCGGAGGAACCGAACTAATAGACGTATACCATGTTGGACTCTAAGTGTTGCGGGTTGAACAGTTACAACGGGCAATGTTTTAGCTTAGGTGTTATGAGCTTAGTGCAGACATAATTACAACTTTGTTTGGCATTGTATGTGTTAAATGTCATACACTTGAAACCTTGCGGTCTATACAAATTGCTTACATAAACCTATGAATTCACCATTTTTATGTTGACATTTTTAAACATTTATTTCTCAGGTGCTTAATTTGGTATGACGTATTTGAAGTGCATTGGATCATCATTTATTCAAGGCTATATTTTTCCATGGATTTCTCTTGCACAAACGTATCCTCATTGTATTTAAACTGTTAATTTCATTTGATGCAAACTTGGGACTACTTCTTTTAAACTCCTTTATTTTTAATGTAACAACGAGGTTATCTTTTAACGACTCATGTAGAGGTCGTTCCCTATTATCTTGTGCTTATGTATTATGAAGTAACGCCCCCGGTTACCGTTTCGCTGCCACATATTTTGGGAGTCTTACAGTAACTATCAGTGGTCAAAGTATAGTGTCACATCTTCAACTCAGATTTTGTCAACAAAAGAGTATTTATGGACCAATAAGTCTAAACGGCTCTTTTCAACCACTTTTTGATATACACCGTCGTTTTCTTTGATCACCAACTGTTATAACAAGACATTGAAAAAACCGAATATCAAATAAATAGATGCATACATATTTGGTGCTCACAGTTTTTTCCTAATATTAATAGCAACATTACTTATACATTAACTGGCACAAACATAGGGCATCATTCTATTGCTTTATTACCACTTAAAAATAAAAGATTCCTATTAATATTTGTAAATTCTAATAGCAACAACTCAATTCACAATGGTTTCTATAGAAAAAATCATGGGATAACAGTAGTGACCAAGGCTCAGATTTACAAATACGGTAACGGTACCAAGTACACGTCATTGTTGCAGCCACACTCCTAGTGTAACTGCGTAGCAAAGACATGAGATTGCGTTAGCCGGCGGTACCAAATACCTATCATGGCTGCAATCACACACTCGGTGTGATTGCCGCACCAAGATACAAGACTGGGTTAGCTACACACAGTAAACAAAGAAAAATCATCATCGACTGTATCATGTTTTCACTGTTTGATACGTACCCTCATACACATACCTATACATGTATCCTCGAATCTTCTAAATTACACATACACCCACATGAACATATCAAAGAGTTTCCATAACTACTGTTATTCAGAAGCAACTATTACAGGCCTCAGTTTCTCCACAAAAGGCATAAAACTCAAGAGGTACCTTAATGTTACATTATCAGGCCAAAGCAGGCCACCAGTAGCCCGGTATCAAAACAACATAAAATGGCACCGTTTTTGAAAAACTATTAGTATTATGTATAATGAGGCTCAGATCAACGAAATATAGAAGCGACACGAAACACCCAGCATGGCTGCAACCATAATTTGATTGTGGCTACCCCGCCAGGATACCGTGGTCGGTAAACCACGCTTACCAAAAATAAAAATGCAAAAACTTATCGTCATCGCCTTAATTAGTATCTTATACATTCACATAATACTAAAAACCGTTCAAAAATGTTTTAAAAATTTGTTACGAAGCCACAAATTATCATCAACAGATTTTGAAACAACCACATTTAAGACTCTCTGAATAACCAATGTCTCTCTACGATTAGGATATACCAACTCATCACCTGGTTCATCTACTTCAGGTTCTGCATCGATATCATAAATTAGGCCTGCGTCATCAGGTACGAAGGCCAGTGTTTTCAGATTCAGACAGCCAAGTGCATAATGCCCAAGCCCACTACACTTGTAACAATGAGGGGCATTGTCAACACGTTCTTTGGTATTACCTGCAACCGAGGTTGTGGGGGTGGTGGCTTTAGGTGCTGTTTTAGGTGTTGTAGGGGGAGTGGTTCTGGTAGGTGGGGTGAAACAACTAGTGAAACCCTTACTCTTTCTCTTAATATGTTTTTCAACCTTTAAAGCTAACTTACAAACATCCGTATAGGTCCAATAAGGTTGAAGACTTACAATATCAGCAATCTCAGGCTTAAGGACTCCCAAAAATCGTGTGACAACCTGCTCTTCTTCTTCAACTGCATCACACCTCATACGAAGCTTATCGAACTCATTGACAACCTCTTCCACAGTCATGTTCTGTTGGGACAGATTATGATAGTCAAGAAAAACCTCTTGACGATGATTTTCTGGTAGAAACTTAGCCTTCATCAGTTTCTTCATCTTTTCCCAAGTCTCAACCTTTGATTTCCCTTCAATTCGTCGCCTCTTATTAACATGACCCCACTATAACAAAGCATGTTGTCGAAGCTTGATGGCCACAAGTTTCACTTTCAGCTTGTCAAGGATATCCCGCACATCAAACACCCGTTCAACCATACTCAACCAGTCAATAAAATCATCAGGATGAACCTTACCTTGTAAACTCAGGGATCTCAATCTTCAATCCCAGACTGCGAATAGGATCATCGCGATATCTATCATCGTGATCTACAGCATGATCATTACGACGAGGTTGATAAAGACGATTAACATACCTATGTTTTCTTCCGCCAAAAGGATTGACGTCCACTGGCTCATCGTCCCAGACGTTGGGCTCAGTTTCCGCCTCTTCTGTCGGCGAGTCCGGCTGTAATTGCTGGAGCTCGAGTTCTTGGATCTGCTGCTGCTGCAGCCTTTCAATCGTCTCTACATCACGAGGATCACGAGCAGGAGGTGCTGGTTCTGCCTCAGCTTTCTTTCTACCACGGGTGTACATGATCACCTAATGGCTCTGATGCCAAATGATGCGGATCTTTAACGGTCGAACAACATACGAATTAAAAGAACAATTAAATCAATAGAACTCTATCAAAGCAAAAGCTTTTATTTATCAAAATTCAAAAGATATCCCAATACAAAGAAAAGACCACTATTTATAGAAAAACTAAAATCAATCTAAATAAAGATTGATTTGACTTTCCTTTTTCTAAATTTATAATTGATTAGAAATTGATACTTTCCTGACCAAAGTTTATTGTCAAACAAGAAACATAAATAAATAAAAAGTAAATATTTTGACTTTGACTAAAAGTTGAGATATGCAGACATGTTGATATTGCGTGCATCAACGTCTTTCACCTAGAAGATTCCCCCACACCCCTGATCTAAAACCGACAATCAAATTTATCTATATACTAAAGAGCGTTACTCAAGCAGACAAAATAACTGCTTTTACTCATTGGGCTTACTTTGGCCCGGTTGTATTACTCTGTACTAAAGATGCCAGTGGCCTGTGTGGGTTGTCGGTGTTTTCTTACCTACGACGTTCTTCATCTTTCTTGAGTTACTGATCAGGTTATTTCATTGTTGATACGATATCTTTATGTGATACAGCATGTTTGGTTATTAGTTATCAAATAATCAGCTATGGTATCCAACACACTCATGTTGGTAATATGTGATTATTTAGGTTAATTGTGCCATCCAAAAAAATATGGGTTTTAGTTTGTATGTTTTGATTTGTTGTCTATTTTAGAAATTGATCCACCCTGTTTCTTGACCACTATTATGATGCGTATTGAGATTCGGATATGCACGTTGTGATCCGTTTTAACTTTTTTATCGTAATAATTTTTCTCCCCTTAATCTTATCTAATTCAATTACGTACACCTTGATCTTGTTTATTGTTAATATTTGTTGATATATTAAGCTTCATGATCACATCAAAGTATATGCATGTTTTCGTGTGAAATAAAGATCTATGCATGGTTTTTAGATACGTACTAGCTATTGTATATAATTCATTATGATAATACCAAAAGCCCATTGGCATTGTTTGCTTAGCATGATTTTAGGTGTTTGGGCTTGCTTAGATCAAACTGCTTATCTGCCTTGGAAAATTAAGCATGTGCTTATTTATTTACACTTAAAAAAGAGAGGATTTCATGCTAAAAAGAAGCTGGTAAGCGTCTTTAGTAAGCACTAAGCATGCATTATAAGCACCCATTAAAGTTATATAACCTTTTACTCAGGTCAAGTATGCAACATAAATTAACATGTTGGAGTGTGTTTGGTTTTCCTTTGTAAGGGATCTATCACTTATAAATATTTGCTATTTCTAAAACCCTATATTTATTATTCAACTTACTTCAATCCCGAAAACCCCTTAGTCGTCCTTCATTCTCCACCATTGGCTGGTAGACGAGGCTTGTAAGAAAAAGTTCATTTATTAGATGGATCAAAGATGTATATTCGATCTCTTCATTGGCCTATAGGGTAGTGCTGCACGTATCAAAATAGTTTTATACTGTAGTAAAATGGCCAAGCTAGGGTACACGTTTGTTTTTTAATCGATCCTGATGTTATTTTTGTGAAATACATAAACTTGCATATGGACTATGTTAAACATGCCCTTTTACAGATCTGAT
>BQNB010199529.1:0-11054 GCA_026074375.1 Tanacetum coccineum
TAAGGTTGATATTAAATCAATGACCCGACCCGATAAGCCTCAAACCCGACCCGATAACCCCGATTGAACACTGCAGATAGAACAATTTAAGAATTGAAATCATATTAATAACTTGATCCATTGCATCGAAGAATAATTACTTTTTTGGTTATGTGAGCACTACATCAGTTGTTAATTTAGTGGTTACACTGTATTATTCGTACTTAAATATAAGGTTACGTTATGTAACTAAGTATGATGTGTGCTTACTTGTTACCTAACATGCCATGAAGAGTCATTATCATCTGCTCCTCACTCTTTGTGAACATTCCTCTCTTTAATCCTGGCCTTAGATAATTAGTCCATCTGAATCTGCAACTTTTCCCGTTCCTTTGCAAACCTGATCAGTTCATTGAGAAAAACACTTAAGTCAACTTCAAGTTTGTGTCTGCATTTTCAAGAAAAATATTTGCTGAAACATTCAATATCAAAATGCATATACAGAATTTGTAAGCTGAAATAAACTGACATGAGAAGTTCATGAAATATGACGAGATTATATATATTAACTTACCAGCATTAAGGGGAACAGAACTCCATCATCGAAACCAAACCACACTTTCACGATGTAATCCTTGAGCTTTTTTTATCTTTCGTCATGTGACATAAAGCCCTCATGCACTTCATCTTACTAACATAAAGTTTTTAAAGCATATATATAATGATAGAATTAGTAAGAACAATGATGTTTTAACTCTTATTTCCTAAAGAAGCTAAGTGAGGTTGTCAACTGTCACATAACTTAACGTTTTTGTATTTATACTAGTTGCTTACAATTGGTGATGACATTCTTTTGCTTTTACATTTACCTATAATATAAGGGTATAAAACTAAAAACATATCTATTAAAGTCGTCTAAATTAATTCTAAAATGGTTGTTCACTGACTATATATATATTTCATTCTATATTATATTTACAGTAAGACGAGATCCATGCTTAAAGTCACCGACGAATGGGGGTTAATGGTTGGCATGCCTCTTCAAGCAAGAGAAGGTTAAAATTATCTAACACTATTTTTTAGAACGACAATGTTATCTAGTATGCACATGTAATTCGGATATGCGTTTACGGTGCTTGTGGTGTAATTTTTAAACATACTGTTAAATAATTTGCGTCACTATATATGAATAGTGCATAAGTGTTCTTTTGCTGTTAAGCTTATTTGATATAATTAGTTCTTTTTTCTTTTTTAATTTTTAGGGGATGACTCAATCATAGAAAAGACGACGTGTGATGAAGATGATCAACGAAGGCACTTGTAATTTTAGAAGTTGTGCATATATGTTATCGAAAGGCGTGCATATATGTTATTGCAAGGGTACTCATATGTTCTAATGAATTTGAGAGAGAAAGTGAAACGTGCACATATATTTTTCAAAGAGTGCACACATGTTTTTGAATAACATGGATATAGTTGGATTTATATTTCTAATGTATTTCATTATATATCAAATTTTGTTTATGTATTTATGTTTTTAGTTTGTTATTTGTATTTGAAATGTATTTTATTTGATATCAATTTTTGTCTATATTTTGTATTATAAAATTTGAAGATTAACGAATGTGCACAAGAAACATATGTGTAATTACCATATTAAGTTAAAAATGTATACTAGAAACATGGAATTTACAATATTAAAAAAAACATATATGCATTCATTTTTTTTCTTTTGAAAATAGTATATACTAAAAAAAATATATAAAATAAAATAAAAAAACTAATTTCGAAAATTAAAAGGTTTTTAAAAAAACGTTTTTTAATAAAAAAATTCAAAAAAAAGTCAAAATATGTTTTGACTATTATACCCTTTTGAATTAAATAAAAAAGTGATGATACTAATTTCTAATTGGTTTAAAGTGGTTCTGTACAAAAAAGTTGTTCTGCAAAGAATGGTCCCATATATATATATATATATATAGAATTAAATAAAAAAAAACTTAAAATGAGAATGATAAGAAGAAACCACAACCACACATTTTAGATGCACCTACAAAAATGGATGTATCTCCCCTTAAAATTCTCTCTCCTATTTAAAATGTGTGGCTATAAATCCTTCTTATTCTTCTCATTATACTTTTAACTAGTTTTAATGCCCGTGCATGCACGGGGTTTAAACATTATGTTTTTTTTTAAATATATATAATTTTTATTTTTTCTTCGTTTTTTCTGCTCAAATTGCGTGGACTTTTTGGGTCATCAACGTCGGAGTTTATCTATGTTTTCATACTTGTTTAATCCCTAGCTAGGTTGTTTAGAAACTTATTATGCTGATCAGTAAGCATGTTGGGTCATGAACGTTGGAGTTTATCTATGTACTTTCATACTTCTTTCAGCCCTAGGTTGTTTAGAAAACTTATTATGCCGCTCAAATATATGAGCATGTTTTGAATGCTCAAATATACAAATTTAGGTTTGCTTATGTCAAAATATAATAATAAGCAGCTAGGCAATCCTTTAAACTTATAGTCATAAAGTGTAAAATGCTTACTTTATAAATCGTTTCGATAATGAACTATTGAATGTGTATAATATGAATTTACAAAATTCAAGTAGCTAAGAATGTTTTCGACAAACATGCTTATCAAAAAAGTAGTAATGTCAAAATCTAAAAATAATTAGTAACCAACCAAACCTTTATCATAATCTGCTCGAAAGATATGCGACATATGTTGGAGGTTGTGGTCCAAGACTTTTAATGGTGTGTAGCTTAAATGGTTTCAGACAAGATATAAGACTTGTAAAATCCTTAGTCTTTTAGGAATTGACATCATTTAATACGCGGCATGGTTGTTAGATAAATTAATATTTGGAATCAGAGCGTCAGTTAGTAGGAGTAGTGTAACTGAAAGAGAAAATGGTTCCACGTACAATAACATAAAAATGAACAAAAAGTCTCGAATTAATATGAATTTTCAATCAACTACCTTCACGCGAGTTTTTTTAAACTCATTCTATAAGCTTCTCTTATAGAATTATTTCACACACCACCAATGTATATCATTCTCTAAGCTTCTCTTAGAACTTCATATAAATTACATGTTGATATAAACTCATCCACAACAAGCAAAAAAATTAAAACATTTGCTATATGTTCTTAGGACATATAGTAGGTTAAATTGCTTGAACGACAACCAGAATATCATCATAAGACAAAATTTTCTCCTATTTCCGATTGATTTCCTAGTTTAAATCTGTTCATTTCTTATTTTCTAGTCATCAAGCGAGGCTAGTCTTGAAGAGTAGCTCGAAAGAGATACAATATTTGTAGGAGGTTGTGGCCAGGATTTTTATAATCCATCGACATCAGCGTGCGTGTAGCTCAGTTGGTTCCAGATAGGAAAGGAAACTTCTAATATACTTGGTCTTGCGGAGATCTTCGTCATAATTGTACTTTAAACTCGCATGTAGTTTTCTCAAAGATTTGGGGATATATATACCTTTCGGTATGGATCCATGGATTTAAAAATCCTTGATTATTTTGACTCGAAGTATCATGATAACTGAAATATAGTCGTTGATTGTCACCATCGTTGTTGTTGTATTTTTTAAGATCACATTATAACAAAAATATGTACATCACTAGTTGGATGAAAATATGATATTGTGAAGGTTATACTCGTTATGGTCGAACTTTTAATTATGATAAAAATAAAACCAATTACCAAAACAGACCATTATAAAGTGTCATTTAAGAAATTTTCTCATAGAAATATGTTCATTTCATATATGGTTTATGTTGAATGTTGAGTAAGATGGTACACGTATTTACGCATCTATTGCTCTTTCTAATTTGTGTGAAATTAAACATTCAAATGGTCCCCGCCAAAACCTGTTTTAGAGGACCAAATTAAAAGAAAAAAAGTTAAGAGTTTATATAAGTTTCCGGACGTTCAGGATGTGTCATGTTTTTTGAAACGTGACAGACGCCGAAAATCCAAAGACATAATACTAATCCTAATACATCTATCACACATCCACTTATGGTATATAAGTAACAAAAAACTTCTATCTTTAGCCTATGTGGGATAGAGTTTCAAGATTAAAGACAAAAAAATGTATGAGCTTAAAGAAATACTTTTCTGTTTATCAATCTTACGTTTGCTATTTTGTATGAGGGACTACAAAAGATTGTAACTCTGGTAACATTACAAAAGTAACAGTTTTGTTTTAAACCGAGCACTAAAGTTTCCATAGAGGCAAAATAAATGGTAAGTTTTCATTAATGAAATGTCTCACAAACAGTTTACTTCACTTCCATTTGCTAATTTTTCTCATATACGTGCACATACAGTGATGTTTTCCGGTTTAAAAGATGTTTTAGTATATGATTTAATATAATGATCAGAACAAGTTTAAACAATTTAGTTGTTTCTCCACTATTTCTTAATTGATTTCTAAAAATTATTTTTCCTCTTAAGCTATCAGGTACTAACGATTAAAACGTTTTTCATGAAAACAAGTTTTAGAGCGAAAAGATAAAAACAGAAAGAAAAATTACTATCTCCATGTGCTTGCATCAAAACATGATGATTGAAATAGTAGTTGTTGATCGTCACTATAGTTCTTGTGTATGTGTAAGATCACATTAGAATGAAAAACATTGTCGATGATTTGTGTCGAAGCTATACGAAACTAAAGATTAAAAGGTTTTCCAGCAAAACATGTTTATAATATAAAAAATTAGAAGGAAAAAAGTTTGAAGTTCATACACGTTTTCAAGTTAATAACTTTTCCAATTCGTGCAAATTAAATTTGTAGCAAATCGAGAAAGTTAATCAACATGAAAACGTTATACTACTCTAAGCACAAGTTCTTTCTTCAATCAATGTGCGAGAGAATGTTAAAGATAAAAAGTTAAAAAAAAAAAAAACTCCATAGTATATAATAGATTTGCTGGCACATGGAAAGAAAGCAAGAGTTATACATTGGTTGGTAAAAAGTAATTACTATTTTTTTACATGGAAACTCCAAGTTTAAGTTTAGAAACAAATAAGTTTTTGTGTTTTCAGAACTACGGATTATTAAACGAATATTAATTGATACTAAAACATACCTGTGAATTTTTCTAAGAAGATGAGGTTTGCTCCTTTAATTATCTACAAATCATTCACGAAGATACCTGTTATGGCCATGGCTTGTTGCTTGTTATCAGATAAGTGTACTGAATATTCAAAGTTGATAAGTATCAAAATAGAATAATTGGAATACAAGTTGTTGTTGTTACTATCGTTGGTGTATTCGTGTAAGATCACATTAATAACAAAAATATATTTAACATCATCATATTCAAAAGTTGATAGGTATAAAACACATACATGAAACTTTCAACTATGATAAAATAATATGTTCAAATTCATATATAGTTATGAATTATCTGATGAGATTACGTTAGATGTTGTACTGTTCAGGTGATATTGCGTTTTATTATAAAAGAATTAAGATACATTTTTACATCTTCTATTGTTACTTTATTAGACTTTCAAATTTTGTTTTCTTTTTCTAACCAGGGTATAAGAGAACGTTATTGTGTTATTGTTTCATTGTTTTATTGGTTCTTCTGGTGTTATAAACGGTGAGATTCGCATAATCTTTATATATACTACAAGGGTTCATATTCATAGTTGTTTTAGATTTATCTAAGATAACTAAAGCTTCAACAAGCTAATTAAATATCTATTAAAAAGGGATCAACAAGTGGTATCAGAGCTTGTGTTTCCGAAACACCTTGAATCTAGAAGACAAACAAAACAAGAAGAACTCTTTATTCACACAAAGAGATGGATCTAGAAACTGCCCAAAATAATGCTGTTGCAAAGTTGCCCCTTCTCAAACAGGGTGACTATGAGATGTGGAAGTTAAGAATAGAGCAATACTTTCAAGTTCAAGACTATGCTCTATGGGATGTCATAAAGAATAACAATTCTTTCAATCCTGTAGCTCGAACAACAGCAAATGTAGATGGTACCTCTACTTCAACAATACCAGGGCCTGTTACCACTGAAGAGAAGGCCCATAGATAGGATTGATGTAAAAGCAAGAAGCATGTTGTTAATGGCACTCCCCAATGAACATCTATTGACATTCAGTCAATACAAGGATGCCAAGACTTTGTTTGAGCCATACAAGCAAGATTTGGTGGTAATGATGCCACAAAGAAGACACAAAAGACACTTCTAAAGCAGATATATGAGAACTTCAATGCTCCTAGCACAGAGTTACTTAACTCTATCTATAACAGGCTTTATTAATTTTTTAGCCAGTTGGCCATCCTGGGTGAAAACATCTCTCAAAGACTCGATCTACAACCCCGTACAAATTCTTAAGAGTCCTGCTGCTGAATGGAACACTGAAACCCATTGAAAACCGATGGTTCGGTTTTCGGATTTTGGAAAAACCGAAGTTTTTGGTTCGGTTTGGTTTTAGCATTAAAATAAAACCGATATAAACCGAACCGATCTTTATAAACATAGGAACAAAAATAAGTTGTGATCGAAGCTAAGGGACGATAAGTATGCTCCGCTAGATTAACTATATCATGTCGAATAACTACTCTTTGTTTTATATACTTCTTGTACATGCCATTTATGACACATAATAAGTTCTCTTCTATGAGTTTTTTTATGTTCATTAGGTTTTTATCGTTGTTATTGTGTTGCTTTATAACACATAAATAATTTTTTAAGAGTTTTATATGGTCATTTGTTTCTTATTATCATTGTTGTGTCTTTGGTTTTTCTTATTTGAATTGTTTCTTTAAAGCTTTGAAGGTGTTGGTTTATGGTATATTTCAAATCGACTTTGCAAAAGCAAAGCTCGATAAGTCGTATAGAAACCGAAAAACCGAAAATAAACCGACAACCGAAAAACCAAATCAAAAATAAACCGACAACCGAAAAACCAAACTGACACAAAACCGAAACCGAATGATTTCTAAAAATCAATAACCGAAATTTTTCGGTTTGGTTTCGGTTTTATACAAAAACCGAACCAAACCGAACCATGCTCACCCCTAAATTGTGTAATGTCATCAAAGATTAGAGAATAATGGATGAAAGTAATTGTGCTAATACTAAAACACTAAAGAATTTTGGCTTTACAAGCCTGAAACGCTACAAGGAAACAATTAACGAGACTAGAAGTGTAACTAGATATAACAAAATGATCTATCGTCTTGAGTTTGATATGCGAACCAAATTTTAAAACCTACGTAAAACAACTATAGAATAATACATTAAGTATGATTTTAAAAGATGATAATCTTTTTATTAATTAAAATTTATTTTATGTTTATTTACCACTGCGACCTAACATTATTTACTTAAATATTCTCAACAATCGATTATTAATCCGTTAAATGTCTTTACATAATATGTTTTCTATCAGTTTTACGGTTTTTCATTTAATCACGTGAATTCACGGGTTAGTAAACTATATATCTCATATTTATTGACCTTTATTTATTTCATATATTCTTTTTTTAGTATTTTCAAAACATATATCTCATATTTTATAAAAAAAGGTAATTTTTGTTATCAAACTTTTATTAAATGACATCACATGTTTTGTGTGTTTGTTTTTACAAATTTTATTTATTTTGTTGTTATATTATTTTATTTTTTTTCAAATTGTTACAAATTTTATTTATTTTGTTGTTACGTTATTTTACTCATTTTCAAATGAAAATGTCCTTAAAATTATTTACCAAAAAAAAATAAATATCTTTTAAGGGCCCATTTGGTTCGCATAATGTTTTTGACATAATTGAAATTTGTTTAAGGAATTGGAATGTTAAGGAATGAAATCTTTAAGAATTGTAATCTCTAGGATTTGGATTCTAAAAGAATTAGAATTTGCAAAACCTAGCGCGTGTTTGGTTGGGAGAAAATGAAATAAGAAAAAAAGAAATACTTTAAAATATAATTTTTTTTAAAATCTTATTATATCTAAAATTATTTTAATAAATAGTATATTTTTATATAAATATAAAATAGAAAGTAGGTTTTAAAATCAATTTAAATTGTAAATAGATAACTATAATAAAAAATATTAATAATAATTAAATATTAAATAAATAATAATAGTATATAAGAAATAATAATAATAAAATAATAATAAACAATTATAATAAAAAAAATAAAAATATATAATTATAAAAAATATATAAAATAATAATAATAATAATAATAAATAATAATAATAATAATAATAAATAAATAAATATAATAATAAATAAATAATTTAAATTAATTTAAATTGTAAATAAATAATTAATAAATAATAATAATAATAATCATTAAATATTAAATAAATATAATAGTATATGGGAAATAATAATAATAATAAAATAAATAAATAATAATACTAATAATAAAATGATAATAAAATAATAATAAAATAATAATAATAATAATAATAATAATAATAATAATAATAATAAATTTTTGATAATGAAAATACTAAATTCCAAGGAATTATAAACATTCCTTCTATTTAGCTATGCAATGTTGTTTACCACCTATGTGGGATTGTTAACGATTTACTTTTCATTTCATTGTCCACCAAACACATTGAGGAATTGAATTCAGATTATGAAATTCCTTGAATCTGCCAACCAAACACGTTTTTGAATGGAATCAAATTTCAATTCCATCAGAATCCTGAAGAATCCGCGAACCAAGTATTTATATCATAACGTAGCATTAATATTTTTTGTTTCACACATCTAACATATTATTTATAATATCATATATCAATCTCTGATATAAACACTATTCAACAATTTTAAATTTAGGCACCGTAAATTTCACGAGTCAATAAGCTAGTTATGTGGATTAGGGCTGATCATGTCCAAAAACCGGACCGGACTGATAAAAAACGGACCGGACCAAACCGGAACCGATTTTTCCCAAAACACTGGACCGAGGACCGACCGAATGTGTTCGGTCCAGTCCAGTCCTGTCTGAGAAGGCACAATGATCGGTTGTACGTAAGACCGGACCGAAGACCGAATATGAAGTAAAGTGTGGACCTAAGACCGGAACGAAATAAGTTCGGTCTGGTCCGGGTGGTCCGGTTCGAGCCGGTTTCTCAGTTCGGTCTGATCCAGGTCTATGACGCTCGACCTTTAATGTGGATATAGCAAACCTAGGAATCTAATACACATTATGATGTTATTAGTTACGACTAGGGGTGGAAACGAGCCGAGCCGAGCCCGAGCTTTCTAGAGCTCGAGCTCGGCTCGTTTATATATATAAAGCTCGAGCTCGTTTCGTGAAAATTTTCACAAGCTCGAGCTCGGGCACGATTAACTTATAAAAGTGTTAAAGGAATTAAAGCTCAAAGGCTCGTTAATCATACTAAGCTCGACCTCGTTTACTTTTTTAAGATCATTTATACATGGTTATATGTATAAACAAATACATAAGTATATATTTATAGGGCTCGTTTAGGCTCGCGAGCCTAATCGATCCTTATATATAAAGCTCGGGCTTGAGCTCGATTATTAAATGAGCCTAAACTTAGGCTCGAGCTCGTTTAAGCTCGACTCGTTCGAGCTTTTTACTGATCCGATCTCAAGCTTTTTACGAGGCTCCTTTCCACCCCCTAGTTAGGACCACTATATGATTTTGTTGTATGTATGGAGTTAGGCTTAAATGAGGATGAAAACTTTTGTGAAGTAATCACCAAGATGTATGCATCTAGTAGTAGGGCTGTAAACGAACCGGACGAACACGGACGGAACCTTATTTATGTTCGTTCATTTAAATTTATCCGGACAAATAAACGAACACGATCGCTTAAACGAACAAATTTTCTTGTTCATGTTCGTTTATTAAGAAATAATGTTGTTCATGTTCGTTTATGTTCGTTCATTTAGACACTAAACGAACATAAACGAACGAACATAAACGAACAGACGTAAATAAACATAAAAAATTCACAATAATATATATCATATTGTGTTTTATAAGTATTGTTTTGTTTAAGTAAAATAATTTTAAAACTATATAATAAAAAGATACGAAAGACGATCATAAACATATATACGATCATAAACGAACGAATAATCGAACGTTCACGAACATAAATGAACGAACTGGACTTTTGTTCATGTTCGTTCATTTAACTAAACGAACATAAAATGTTGTTCATGTTCGTTTATTTAATAAATAAAGGAACATAAACGAACTTTATACCGAACGGTTCACGAAATGTTCACTGAACGTTCAGTTCGTTTACAGCTCTATCTACCGGTGCTTCTTCAACTAGTTAGTGTGACTTTTACATAGATTTCAGATAACCATCTAGACTAGATTAATTGTCTCGGAGCATTTGCAATCCAACATATGGTAATGGGTACATAAACGTATGCAATCGACGAACCCAACACCCAAAAGGCCAAATTCGTCTTTTCACAAAATCCATTTCATTTCTTCTTCCTTCAACTCACTCTTGAATCATCTGCTAACCCATCATAATAATCCATCTTAATTCAGATCCTACAAACAAATGCTCATATAATTAATTAATTAATTAATTAATATAAATTAGCATGTCATTAGCTACAAGACTCTATGCAAGATCATCACACTTGCACAAAACCCTTAACTTTTTTAATTCAAGGTATATATTCTTTACTTTTCTTTCAATAATTCAAACATATCAATGATTTCAATGCATTTTGTTAGTGGATTTTAATTGTATTATCATGTTACTCAAATTACTTCACTTTTTTATATTTTTCGCAGTTATTAACATTTTTACTTATACGATTTCGGCTTCATAATAAGCTGGCAAAAAATGAGCTTTTAAAACATAAGCCCAGACCATGTAGGCTCATAAGCCCAAAAATAAGCTTAAACAAACGCTCCCTCGGCGCGCCAAAAACTAACATAAAAAATCCGTGGATAACTTTTTCTGTGATTGCCCACTCAAGAGTATGGAACCCCATTTCATACAACTATGGGATGCACTTAGGGGGTGTTTGTTTCGGCTTATATTAGCTTATTTGG